>JAVCKT010097914.1:0-11215 GCA_032273925.1 Rhynchotus rufescens
GCTACAGTTTTGCCTTTTAGATTTGGTGAAACATACTATCAATTGTCAGATAAATAACTAAACTACTCAAAGATTTTTAACTCTTCCAGACACAGTTACTAACTGGCAAGAAGAACAAAACCTCTAAAATGATATGCACTTATATTTCAAGGAAAAAATGTGAAAACCTAAGACATGAATTTTGACTTTTAATGTGCAACCTTTTTTAAGAGCCCTTATGTTTACACATTCAGTTTTCTGATTTTGATGCTGCATTAATAGATTTTCCTTAATAGGAGAGATGATTGAAAACAAACACATTTTGCAACTGTCTTTGCTATGAATGTTTTATCATAACCATCATTTAAGTAAAACAAACTGATCTAAACTGTTTGCTGTATTAAAAAATGACTTATAGTTTATAGATAAATTTTATTTTTCTAAAAGCAGGGCTTGACTGATCATTTTTTTTCTCTTCCAAAAAAATCTAAGTTTGATTATATTACAAATTTCAAGCAGTACAACTACATTTTATTTTGCTAAATTTACTTTATATACAAAATCTCTGAAGTGTTCAAAAAGTCATGAAAAAAAAAAAAAAGCCCAAAACCAAAACCAAACCAAAACAAAATCTCACAATCATTTAATTTTGGAGTGAAATTGCATAAAGTACTGTGTTTTAGGTGATGTCTATTTTGTTGCTATTCACTTTTTAAAACTGTTTCATGAACAATAATCAGAGTGTTTGGGTGGTTGCTTAATTATTTTAGCCCCCTAAAAATTGGATGGAGTTGTTAAAGGAATTAAATGTCACAGTACTTGCACCTCAGCTGACACATGAAATCTCTCTTAGCAGTGAACATTAACAACAGCAACAAATAAACAAATGAGTAAAATACAACCTTCACAGTGAATTGATCTAAACATCCTCTTTGCTGCTAAATGATTTGTTTGGTCACAGGAATGCCTTTCAGCCTTTTTTTTTTTTTTTTTTTTTTCACGATAAAACTGATATGTATGTCACTCAATTAGGTAAGTGAGAAAGATGAATTTGATGCTGCTCTTCTGAAGAAAGTTTTAGAATTTAACTTACCACATTCTCCATGAAGTAGTGGCTACAATCTTTGGTTATTGTCTGAAGGTGAGAACTACCAAGCTAGAAGAGAAGTTTATTCAAAGAAAGATAATTTGTCATGAACAGGCACAGATTTCTAAAGTCTAAAGTTAATATTGTGAATAAGCTAAAAAAAGATCTGCCTACTGCAAGTCAGTGATGCTGGTATGGATGACTGCTAAGTAGTAGGATCACAGTTTTAAAACACTTTTGTCCTTATTTCAGTGACCCAGACTTTAGAATGCATAGACCTCAATTAATATTCATCAGAACCCAACCTTTATTCAATCATATCACATTAAAAAAAAAAAATAGGATGAGGTAGCTCTATTTATTTTAGTATATGAAGAAATAATGGTCATATTGATCATGATTTACACAATGCCTAGTAGAATTGAAAAGATAATTTGTAGGTTTTTAGTTTTTTTCTAAGTAAATACTCACTGTATTTAAATATACCAAAAGAATTATGCTCAGCAGCACTTTGTGATAAATTGGTACCAAATCAATCACTTAAATTCATTATAATTGTAAAAAAGAATCGTATAAACTATTTGGCTTTCACACAATCTTTCATGAAAGATAATTTCATTCTGAATACATGATTTTTAGTAAATCATTCCCAACAACCAAATTATTTCATAACCTTTTGATCAACACATGTGTCTCTTGACATTATTTTATGTACAGCTGCCAACTTGATAGCTTTAGTCATCTGAAATTTTTTTGAGTACCTCAGAATATTTTACGAGAAATAATGTGTACTGTGTGTGGTTAGCCTGCTGTTATAACAGAATTTACTGTCAATGTTTACACTTTTCAATATTTAGAAAGTACCTACTTCTTTTAAGTCCTCAGTTATGTGGTTAACTCTTTTATTCACCTAAATTCTTTTATATTATTGTGACATTGAACGCCAGAAAGTAAAACCTATCTAGGAGAGAAAGCTTTAAAAAGTTCTTCAGCTGTGGATCAACTTTTTCTTAGATCATTCTAAAAAGAATGAGTTAGAAAGACAAATGATATCTTATTGACATGGTATTAATGGTAAGCAAGAATTTGTACTGATATATAAAATATGTATTAAGTTATCTACCCAACCTGCATGCTCAAATATAAAACTTTTTTTTCATTAAAACTTATAAGCAGAAATGATTGACTTTATGTTTTTACCCATGCAGATATTTACACTTAAGAAAAAGGGAATAATACATGGATGCAGCTGAAGAAAGAGTTTAATAAATGGAATTTAACTCATTTTATGAAACTTACTGACTGAAAGGCTAAAAAATTAAGGAGAAGGAGTAGGTGTTAAACAACCGATTTTTTTTGTAAGATAGTATTTGCAGTAACTTCATTTCCTTAAGTGTGTCTGTTAATTAAAGGGAAATAAATTGGTTTGAAGAGGACAGAAGAAAAAAAAAAGAATGTAACTCTAATGTAAGATAAAGTTCAGAGGAGTGAATAACAGTGTCCTAACTGTTGCCAGTTCAGTTTGGTCTTGCCAGAAAACATATTACTGTGAATATTATTCTTTTTGGTGGGGAGAGGTTAATGAAAACTGATAAGTATCCAGGGAATTTTAAAAAAAAAAAAAAAAAGCACTTTGCTGTTTGGAAGCTGATTCAATGTGAAAGAATTAATTCCACGGGTTATCTCATTATGTGCAATGTGATACCAAATTTGTCATGAATATTATATAGTTAAACTAAGCAACAACCAATTCACAGGGAAAAAAATGAAAGGTAAAGCCAACTAAATCAAAATTTCCTGATATAAATCTTTTTCAGTGGCCTGTCTTTTTCATAATTAAGCACATTACATAGTCATTGTTCAAATTATAGTAACAGTCCTGTGATCAGACAAGAGAAGATTGGTCTCCTCTCAAGGTGAGTACCCATGAAACTATCACAGAATCAGTTTCAAATTTATACTTTCTCCTCCTGCCCTGTAAATCATGATTTATCATACATACAGTGACACTGCCTCACCAAAGGGATTACAACTGCCCCATTATAGAACCATTGATTGATACAAATTTGCCTAAGGCAAAGGAGAAAGCTGAACTTATTTCACATATATTCTGAATAAACGTTTTAATGACTGCAATGTATGGAAAATATCATGTGGCATCTGACCAATGACGACCACTTCATTCTTCTCTAAATATAATACTTGGTTAGAAGGAAGGACTATAGGTAACCTTGAGGACTATAGTTACTTTGAAGAACGCCATCTGGGATAGAGACTTGTGTGAAAACTGCATGGAATCCTAATGAGAGAATATCATTTGTCTTGTCCTCAGTATTTTATAGTGCTTATCCAATAGCTATTTGTTAAACTGCATCCATGTACTGATTTTGTACCTTTGCTGAGGTACTTAGCCTTCCCTATGCCATCTGGAAGGATGAATATTACTGAAAATCTTAGCTGCTACTCTGTAGTCAAATACCTTAAAAAGAGGCATTAGTATCTAATTTGAAACACTCCTTTCTTTTTCTTGATCTGATATTTTTGATCTTTTTTTTTTAAATAATCTAGAATGGAAGAATTTACAGATGGAGATTTCCTAGTCCAACCTTCCTGCTGAGATGGGCATTGACTAGAGTAGGTTGCTTGGGACACTGGAGATCCCACAACCTCTCCTGGGCAACCTGTTCCACTGTTTAGTCATCTCACAGTAACACAAAACCTTATATTTAAATAGGATTTCCCATATTTCAATTTGTGCCCATTGCCTCATGACCTTTCACTTGGCACCACTGAGAGGAGTCTGGTTCCATCTTACTGACTCCCTCCATCAAGTATTTATATATTGGTATGATCCTCCTGAGCCCTCTCTTCTCCAGATTAAACCATTACAGTTCTCTGTCTCCTTTAGCACTACAGATGCCCCAATCCTCAATCTTCCGTCTGGCCTTTCACCAGACTCTCTCCAGTATGTCAATGTGCACCTGTGGACCTGTGTGTGATTATTGTATTCTCTCCTATTTTCTCAGGAATCCAGTGCAGGACACAGATGTGGTCTCACCAGTGATGAGGCAATCTCCTCCCTCAACCTGCTGGCAATGCTCTGCTTAACACAATTCAGAAGACCTTCTTTGAAGCAATGTCACACACTACCAGTTGGTGATCAAGTTGGTGTCCACAAGGACATAGGCTTTACTGAAAAGCTTCTTTCTAGATGGTTGTTTTTAAGCTTGTGTTGTTGCATGAGGTTATTCTCCCCAGATGGATATAGCATTTCCTTTTGCTGAACTTTGTGAGCTAATATTCCCTCAGTATGTGATGCAGTTTGAAGGAGGAGGAAGAAAAATTTAGTAAGAGATGAAACTTCTTGCGTTCCAGTTGATCCTCAGAGGTTAGAGGGAATGGAGGTGGCTGGACTCATCTCTTAACAGGGACACCAAATACTATGGTAACTCTAGGCCTGAGTCTGGCAGTACCAGATTCTCAGTCTGTTGACTATAGGTCCGACTGTCTTCAAAACTAATAGTCGAGTTCTTGAATAGTATGATTTATTCAATTGCAAATTTACAAAGCAGGTTTCAGATGTCAATACAGGAAATTCTCTACTACAATGTGGGGTTTTTAGCTAGTTTCTAACATACAAATATAAAATAACCACTCACCCAAGAAGATCGGAGAGAGCTCTCAATCTCAAGGATCCAGAATTTGCATTGGAGTCATCCCTCTAACTTCTTCCCTCTGTAGTTCACCTTTTGTGTGTATATATATATATATATATATATATACATATATATATATTCACATTTAGGTGGAGCCTAATTGACTGCAGTCATACTTATTTTTGCTATTGATTGGTTTAAAAGTGTTGTGGAGAATTAGATTCTGTACATATCAACTGTCCTGGAGGTGGTAACTGCCTCTCACCTCAAGCAAGCCTCTGTAATGCCATAACTTCTGTTAGGCCCCAGTTTTTCTCTAATTTCCCCTTTTTCAAACATTTCTCCTACACAGTTAAAAAGGTTTTATTCAAAGCCATCCTTCAACATGCATATAATTTTGCAGGATACACATAGGCCGTGGCACCTCCTTTTTCTTTTAAACAGATAGCACCTGAATATATGTGCATATAAATATATGTGTGCATGTGTGTATGCACGTGTAAGATATTTTAATTTCTTTAGAGTACATATCATAGGGAAAGTATCTGGAGCAATACTTGAAAACGTATTGGAAAGTAAGGACTTTTTTTTTCTTGGTGATTATACAGCCTTTAACACCTAGGTGATGTGTAAGTTAATAAAATGTGGTATGGCTTTCAAAGAAAACTTTTTTAAAAAAAAAGGGAATAAGGTCAAAGAAAGACAAAAGGAATAAACCATAGAATAAGTTGTTTCTTCTTTCCTATTGGTGTAAGATTTCTCTAAGTTAATATCTAGGTATCAAATGCAGTTTCTTTATGACACTTTTGACCAGAAACTGAATTCAATATCATTTTCAGCTGAATATGTTAAATGAAATCAGAAGTAACCTACAATAAATTTGCTTAATGGTTTATGTGATCTCTAAGACAGAAATTTGCTCACACTTAATAATTTCTTATCCCTCCTTTCTCCTTTTTTTTTTTTCTGAAAGCAATTTGCTCTATTTCGATTTATTTCATTCTTGTTTGCTGTTATATGTTCTGCTTTCTTTTCCATTTTTTTTAAATAAGTCACCTTCTTAAATTATCCATGTATGTGAGTTAGTTATTTCTGTTCTTACTATCAAATCCAGTATATTGCATCATTCCACTTCAGGTAATGACTCACTTCTGAATTATTTGGTAATTTGCTAAACTTTAGACACTTTCAGTAATAGCATTTCAGATACGAAAAAATATTTTTTTCCAAACCAGTGAAGGTTGCTAAGTGACAGAAACGTACTTAGCCACCACATCAGTTTTAGTGACTTTGGTGCAAAGAAACAATCTTACACACCCACATCATAAAAATAAACATTTTATTACTATGTTCTATAAAAAGACATATTTTATTAGAACCTAACTTTAACTCTGACATTTTGCCAATTTGCTGTTATATACTAACATTTACTCTGTGTGAGAGTTTTTTGATCTCAAAATATTCAAGGATTTAAATAACAATGTAATATTTTAAAAAAATGTAATCTCGTTTCTAGTTCCCTAGCTATGATTTCTTTGAAAAAAAATGGCAAAAACTATTTTGATATTATATTGATTTCATTTTTTTTAAATAAAAACTGGACTTGCCTCTGACAAAGTGGAATTAAAATTCATCTGAAGTATCTCTCCTTCAGACTTCTTTCTGAATTTTACTGTGAGTTCTATAAATAATACTGGGTCAGAATGGTAATGGGGATGTTGTGATGACACATTAGTTATACAGACAGGTATAAAAATGGTTCGTATTGGCAGCATATTTCTAGTCTTACCCCCATACCTTTTTATGCTTAAATTTTGCAAACAGTTGGATAGCTTAGCACAGCTGTCAACGAATAACTTTTAAGTATTAATTTTACAGAGTGAGGATTTCCCAGCACTTTGCAGGATCTTTTCTGTTCACTGGGAAACACATGATGTTAGCAAGGAGTGAGAGTGAAAAAAATAACTAAGTTAATAAAAGCTAGGGAAAAAAATACAACTTTGTAGTTTGAAACTTAAGTGAAAAGGCACCATACATGAGTGATACATCGTACCTGTGAGTCTGTAATATCAAGCAAAAGCTCATCAGTGACAGCACCTGGCATGTAAGCAATATAATGCAATAAAACAATGTGACTTTGCTTTGGTTGTTGAAAGAATGAATTGTCAACAGACTCCTCCTAATTAGATGTTGACTGGTTTCTCCTTCATCTTAAGTGGTAGAGATCTGTGGACAGCTGCTTCTCAAGCAGCTTACTTAACCTTGATCAATGTCTGTTGCATGAACACATATCAAAATGTATCTCTATGCATTGCTACAGTACTTTTGAAAATACTTTTACTAAAATACTGGACGAAAACTAAGTTCCCAGTCCCTTCATATCAGATATATGTATATCTCAGTCATTTAGACTCTCATATGATTTCTACTTTTGAAATGCTGAAATCACTTTCTAAATCACAGCCTGACAATGAAATTAGCATGCATCTACACTCTCTGTCTCTCTTCCTTCCTCTCTGTCAAAAATACAATAAATTTCCTATTAACGGAAACCAGTAGTAAAACATTCCCTATTACATGGTCATTTTAAAGTATGCACCTAGTTTAAACCCCTCAATCAGACTCTAAGATTAGTAAGTACAGAACCAGCAAATCTTACCAAATCTCCTGACTGAAAATCATGAATCTGTGTCATCTGAACGACTGTCATCTGAATGACGGGATCCACAGATCCTGTCTTCTTGAGGAAGGTAGAAGAAAATTCCAGCTCCCCTCCATATTTTTTTCTGATGCTTAAATATGTGCTTTGGATTTTTACAAAAATATATACTTTTTTAACTACATTATTATAAATGTAAATATTTAAATAAATTTAAAGCATTTTTTAGTAATAAGCTCTACTCTGAGCTTATTCTTCTGAAAGTTCTGGTAAGACAAAATAGCAAGCTCATACTACACAGCTCATGTTTTATTCAAGATGTGCTTCTAATACTAAAAAAGGAGACTTTTCATTCTCTTAAAATCTATTTTGCCTACATTTCTCTTGAAATCAACAGATTTAAAAAATAAATACTAATCACAAATTAATCTGTGTTACTTTTAAAAAACAACATTTAGAATTAACTGAAGCATTTTACTTTATCCAAAGACAAAACTCAATTGTATCACCTTCAATAGTATTGTCTGGCAATTTTTTATTGAACAAAACAAACTGTGCCCTGCCTTAGAATTTGTTTACATTTTACTCAAAACTTCTTGTGTCAAAGTAAACAAGAAAACTCAAAAAGTTTTCTCCCCTCTCCCCGTGAGGTCTGAAGAATGTTACATTCCTTACACCATGGACATGGTTGGTGCTATATAAATGTTAGTATTTATCCTCTGCAGGCTGCACCTGTAATAGAGGTCAACATCACTGCACATGCTTTACAGGCCTGACATTCTAGTAGGGAGCAGTGGTGCGTATACACATCATGGCCAAACTGACACAGAGAAATAGAACTCTGCAGGCTTGAAACTATCCCTGTTCCAAGTCTACACAAACATTTTGCCTGCATTTACAATGGGGCCATCGGTCTGTCCTATCTTAATAAATAGCATAGTTATTATTTTAATTTCCTTGTAGGTACTAACTCTGCCAGCAGCGGGGGCAGAACAGAAAGTCTATGTCCTTGATGGCATGGGAATAAATCTGATTTCTGACAAGTTTATATTGCCTTGATATACAGTCTTTAACTTAGTTTCTGTTTTCCTATTCAAGGTATGTTCGCTTTCAGACATCCATCCATGAGTTTAATTGCTTTTACATCTCTGCGGATTCAAAGGTGCAAATACTGCAATTGAGTGGGAGAAGAGGGAGACATTAAAACACGTCTCCTACTTTTTCCTTGAAAATCTGTGTGGAGACAAGAAAGAGGCAAGCAAGTTTCTTTATGGTAACATTCTGACACTTCCTCATTGAGTAAAATTTTACTCTGTGAGGAATATCACTCAAAATAAGATAGAATAGAATAGTGAGGTTGTTATTTAAAATCAAAATATACACATTCATAATAGAGCTAAGGAAACATAAAATATTTTGAAGTGATTTTTTTAAGCTTATCTTGTCTCTGACAATCATACTAGAGTGTAATGTTTGAAAATCTGATTTATTATTTCTTATGTTAAATGATTACAGGCAGATGTGGACAAACACATCAAGACCCCAACTCTGAAGTCCTTGCTCCCAATGAGGGGCGCTTTGCTTCATGAGTAACTGAGTAGTTCTCAGACACTAGAATCAATTTGATTTTAAGTGAATAATGACAAGTTTTCAGAAATAGCAAAGCACTAATTTCTGTATCAGGCTTCAGGCTTGATTTAAATTAACATTAATCATAACTCTCACTCCTCAGACTGAAAGCTGGACATACCACAGAATCACAGAATGGCTGATGTTGGAAAGGACCTTCAGAGATCACCTAGTGTGACTGTTCTGCTCAAGCACGGTCACCTAGAGCAGATTTTCCAGGTTACCACTCAGACAGCTTCTGAATATCTCCAAGAAAGGAGACTCCACAAGCACTGTGGGTAACCTGTTCCACATCTTAATCACTCTCATAATAAAATCTTTTTTCCTGTGTTCAGATGGAACTGCTTCTTTTTCAGTTTGTGCTCATTGCTTTTTGTTCTGTCACTAGGTACCATTGAGAAGGGTCTGACTCCAACCTCTATTTACCCTCCTTTCAGCTACTTAAATGTGTTGATTGATAAGATACTTCATCAGTCTTCTCCAGGCTGAACAGGCCCAGCTCTCTCAGCCCTTCCTCATACTCTAGACCCATCCTCATCCTTGTGGTCTTTGCTGGACTTGCTCCTGTAGCTCCATGTCTCTTTGCACTGGGAAACCCAAAACTAGATACAATACTCCAAATGTGGCTTCACAGGGCTGAGGAGAAGGACCAGCAACCTTATCTTGCTGGAAATACTCTTCCAGGTTACTAATTGCCTTCTCAATTCATGAGAAGGTGAGTGTACATTCTCATGGCACACTGCTGGCCATGGGATCAACTTGTTCTCCACCAGGTCCCCTGGTCCTTCTCTGCAGAGCTGCTTTCCAGCAGTTAACCCCCGGCATGTACTGGTGCAGGGGATTACTCCTCCGTAGGTGAAGGAGGGAGGAATAATCTCTGTCCTTCCCTTTATCGAACTTCATGAACTCACTGCCTTGTAGGGTTCCTCCAGCCTGTACAGGTCCCTCTGAAAGACAGCACAGTGCTCTGGTGCACCAGCCACTCCTGTCAGTTTTGAAGTCAGTTTCGACTTCATAAGTCTTGCTGATGAAGTCAGTCCCTTCATGAAGATCACTGAAGAGTTTGACACAGAAGAGCTTGAACAGTGCTAGACCCAATATTGATCCCTGGGGGACATCACTGTCTTCCATTTAGAATTTGCCTCACTGATTAGAGCCTCAGACCTCTGCCACTCAGCTGGTTTTCAATCCACCTCATTGTCTGCTCTTGTACCCTGTAATGTCCAAAGGAAATTCTCTGCAACTTAATGGGTAAACTAAAGGATTTGCCATATAAATTTCTATGGACTGCAAACTACAGAAGCCTATATGCAGTTGTAGCTATCCTTCGTGGCTTTAAAGCTGATTATATATGCCATACTACACATTTCTTGCCAAGTTACTAAGATTTTTTCCTTCTTTTTTTTGTAATAGTTAAAATTTATCATTCAACAGTATATTCAATATACACTGGTATAACATAAATCAAATTTCATTTCATTTTTACAGAATCCTGTTTAATTTACATGTTAGTCCTAGAATTGCAATGAAAAGCAGCACATCATGTTGAGGCATTTTTGTTGCCTAATACTTATTTACATTTGTTCTGAGAATAGGAAATTTGAAAGTCTCTATTTTTTTTTTAAGAATCTCATTATGCAGCACTAGTTTTAAACTTCAGAGTGAAGTAATATTTCAATGGATACCAAAGGAGCTATGGAATTTATATTGACTTACAAAGAAAATCTAGTGTCTAAATAAGGGATAGAGGGTTTTTCAAAGATTTAGTCTCCAAGCACAAAATAGTATTAAAATGCTCTTTTACATGGTATGGGTGGGTGGAAAACAAAGCTTCTGTGCTGCTTTAATGTTCAAGTTGTCCTATATTGCATTTTTCAACTGTAATAGAAAAACAAGACCAATGTGAGTAACATTTTGGATGAGGAAGTTGTACATAAAGCAAAGTGAGAGCTCTCGGATCATCTCTGCAGAGCATTCCTCAAACATACCTGCCTCCTGCCCAACTGGCTCAGGATACAAATTGTCCTGAAAGAAAAGCAAATTTTAAATAAAAAAGATTGCACTTATGATATCCTCATGTTCCCAGTCAGGTCAGGTGTAGTTGCACAAAAAGGTCCCTGCAGGATCCCCACTACAGATTAGGGGTTGACCTGCTGGAGAGCAGCCCCGCAGAGAGGGACCTGGGTGTCATGGTGGACGACAAGT
>JAVCKT010097915.1:0-11214 GCA_032273925.1 Rhynchotus rufescens
AAACAAGTGCAGATGTACAGCCCGTTTGCAGTTTCTCAAAAATGAGGAACTGCTGATGTTGCTATAAGCTGTGCCAGGAATTTACACACACCAGTACTTTTTAAGTGTGCTGAAAGTGTCAAAACCATCAAACTTTGCCGCAGGTATTAGCGATTTAAAAGTTCCTACTGTCCCTTTTGGCATGTGCTGTGTGAGGAGCAAGTTCAGATTGTTGGTAAGAAATCAAGCAGTGCTGGTTGTGTAAGAACGAGTACAGAAATTGTGAGAATGTGCTGAACGTAGCTCCTTGTGTGTGTTTGTTGTACAAAACATCCGTCTTGGAAGGAATGTCATTACCGAGGCAAGATGACATTCTCTGTTTGCTTGATTGTTTCAGCCTTAATAAAATCAGATTTGCGAAGACACAATGTGAATTCAGGGATTATGAATGTGGACGTTAAAGCTGTAAGTGCTGAATCTTTTCCCTTGATTGTATTATTGTCCTTGAATGCTTGCCTTCCATAGGCATGATAATATTAACAGGAAAGGAGTAACTGACATGAACCTGTCATGCAACTTCTTCCTTGTTCTTCTGGAACAAGTTACTGGGTTCCTAAACTCAGATAGCTTTCTCCCCTTAGTTCCCATGAAAAAATCTAATATACTTTTGATTCTATTTTTTTTCTGAAGTTTAAGTGCCTAATACTGATCTCTGGTTTTATGTGTTTGAATCCAGCTCTTTCATGCCCGCAGTTAGCGTTGTGAGTTGTGAAGCATTTTTGTGTGTTGGGTTAGGAGGTTGTGGTGCACGCTGCACATAGAAAGAAGTGTTAGAAAGTGTTAGAAAGAAGTGGCATCCCTTTAAGTTGAGTCAGGGTGTAATGGGCAAAAGCCACGGTGCAGTTTGTATACTATATTTCATTTTACTATGTTCACATTTCATGAAAGGATTGGTCCATTCTTTTTCTGAGCCCTCCCTTAAGTTTAGAGGGAGAGTGAGATCCCGAGATCAGCTTTCTGGGCACTAGGAGAAGTCAGAGTGATCACCAAGATTCTGCTGTACCTGAATGTAACGGAGAAGAAAGACAAAAGATTATTTGTGAAATTTAACATGTGATGATCAGTATCTATTTGTGGTAAATATGTCTCTTGGAGTAATACCAAGAAAGAAGGGATGACAAGGCTTTCATTAAGTGCCTATTTCAATTAATTGACCATGTATAGAAGTGTAGTCTAATTAACCTAGTCGTTGCCCAGGGATATTGAGGACAGGAGCAGCTTCTGCTATGTAACAGCTTAATTCCTGTTTATTTGTCTGTTTTACAGGTACCAGTTGACAGTCCTGTAGAACATGAACCTTGTACTGCATTGAAAGATCAGTCTTCTTTGTGAGACTGAAAGAAGGTGACTTAAAAACGCACAATTTTGGTCGAACACTGGACAATACTAATAAGTGTAATCACTGGATTTGTATGTATATAAGTATTAAAAAGTATTTGGTAGATATGGTGATATTTGTGCAGTGGAAACTGTGAAGATGCCTGGTGCATTTTGCCCAAGATGAACAATTTACCTTTCTATGGAATGTTCATCCAAGCAGTTTCCAAGTTCACTAGTAAAGTAGCTTCACTATCACAGTACTGTGTGAATGCTCACCTCTCCTGGGAAAAACGTACATTCAGGATGCACACGGAAAAATCTGGAAACCTGGAGTACAATCCTGTCAGAAACACCTATTTTTTTTAAATTTCTTTTCCAAGAAATCAAGAATTAGTTAATTATTCAGGTTTTTCTTAGTGCATTTGAAAGTCAGACAGTAGGTAGCTGCACAACTGGAGGGTATTAATACTTCTGTGTTTTGTTTTAATTTTTTTACTATATCTGGTGTATACTATCCGTTCATTATGAGAAACTTTGTCTATAGCACAATACTGAAAATGAGATGACTGCAATCGTGAATATTTGATACTGGCATCTGATATTTCTTTTGCCTTGAAACTTCTTGATAAGATACCAGAAGGCATTTAAAAGAGGACACTTCCTTACAGGTTCATCGTAACATTTTGGGGGAAATCTAAAGAGTTTCCTGCTAGACAAACTGAAGAAGAACTTCTTACAAAAAGAAGGAATAAGGCCTTTCATAGCTCTACTGTGAAGTGTTCATAGGCAAGGGAAAGCTACCACTCAGACTGCCTCTACGGAGTATTTTGAGCTTTCTCAGTTTAAGTGAGAGGAGTACATGTTTACAAAGAGATGGTGCCTTTACTCTGTAAAGATCCTTGCCTCGTCTTAGTTTAATTAGTGCTGCTGAAGAAACTCATTTTTGTGTGTGTAACCTCCACTGAGGATTGGTGGAGTATCAGAAAATGTGCTCGGTCACTCTTGCATTTGTTTTGCTCTGCATTATGAATTGTATCATCTGTGTCTTGGGAAATTTTTGTGCTCATTGGGAAATTTTTGTGCTCATCATGTAACTTAGAGGCGAACCATGGCTTGTCTTTCACAGTTGGTCTAAACTGTAAATATGACTGAAAGGAACACTGTAATGCTTTACTTCACCTGATGAAATAACTCCTTGTTATGCCATGCCCCTTGGCCTCAAGCACCGTGGATCTCCTTAACGTTCACCTGGTGTTGTGACATGTGTCTGAAATGAGCCTGTGGGTTTCTCCCAGGAATGCTTTGAAAATGCCGTGCTCTATCTGCACAGACACAGGATTGATGGCAATCCAGGGGTGCTGAGGCCCCCTTATTTTGAGACGTCCCACGGGAGTTTGCTGGCTTCCCATGGGTGTTTCCCAGCGGAATAGAGGCGACAGTCCCAACAAAACTGGCAGTGCTGCCCTTTGGAAACCACACGTGGCTTTTGCCTCTGGAGCAATGGGAGTAACGCAGTACCAATTTACATCCTCCTTCCTTAACCACAGCTCCAGTAAATCAGCTGCTGTGTTCCTGGCCCTCTGTATTTCCACTCTTAGATGCCGTTAGCAAGAGCTTAGCTCTACAGTTTTAGAAAAGTGTTTCCTGCATCTCCCATGAAAGTGTATTCATTATGCACGCTGCATCTCTAAATGTTCAACTTCTATGACCCTATTCTATGTTTTTTTTCCTAGAATCTATGATTTTCCCCCCTGCTTCACCTTTGCTTTTTTGATGTTAAGTTCCTTTCCCTGATACTAGTTTCCACTTTCTTTGGAGTTTGTAAGAAGTTGACTCCTTCCTTCTGCTGTACAGAGCCCTTTTCAATAACGAACTATCCCTGCTGGCTCCTTGCGTTTTATGTTTTGCCAAATTACTTGAAAAAGATGTAAACAAGGTTTTGGCATTCTGGAAAGAGCCTGCTGGGCCTCTGAAAAGAAAATATTCCTAAGAATGAAGCCTTAATTACATCCTGGATTTAATACCTCCCAAAAGGAGCTTGAAAGCTTGAAACCTGTGAGCATATGTTTATCTAGAAGCTGTTTCCGAGCAAGGATAAAATATATAAATACAACGCCCAGTAACAAAATAAAGACCAAACCAGATATTTTACGCAACAGTTTTCTTGTCCGTGTCTCAAAAAATGATATTCCAACTCGTGGCCAAAAAAGGTCTGGTGCTGTTGGATTGTTGGAGCTTTCTACACTTCTGCTTTTAATTTTTGTTTTAATGTTAAAGAAACTCCAGCCAATCAAAATATGTCTGGAATTGGAAATGAGGTTTCTAGCTCTGAGTCTTGTGATTCTGGTGCTTCTGGCTCAGCCCTCAAGTGAGAGGAGTGGTAGGGGAAGGGCAGCGGAAAAGAAGACTTCTGAAGGAGAGGCAAACACTCGTCATGGGAATGAAATGTCATCTGTGAGAGCATGCATTTGGAAACCCAGGTCATGAGGGACCTTTCAGGCTATTGCATCAGCTTTTGCTGGTCAGGGTGTTCTGATGCTTCAAGAGAACTCTTGAGGATGCAAGAAAATCTGTGTAATCTTTAGTGTAAGACATGCTCTGGGTGTCCCTGCTTCAGCAGGAAGGTTGGACTAGATGGTCTCTAGAGGTCCCTTCCAACCTTGAACCTTCTGTGATTCTGTAAGCATTAGGGCTGTTCCCAAGTTACCAGGGGCCTAGTGGGTGCAGAATTGCTAACTTCAGCCTAAAAGGAAAGGGCAACTTCTACAGCCAACCTCACCTGTGTGAAGCTTTTGGTAGTTTCAGGAGGAGGGACCTGGAAAACACTGACTCATTTTTATCTACGTAACTCCTAATATGGTCTCAGCATCCTTGTTTCTGGTGGCTGGGTTTGAAAAATTCAGCCTGATCGCAGAGTCTGGAACTTCTTTAAATGGAAATATTCTTCAGTTTGGAAGATTAATTCTTCATAGCATTTATTTTATAGATTGGTGCTTATAGTGTCTCCTCTGCTGCTATAAATGGTGACGTTTCCAGAGAAGGGAAGAATTGGGAAGAGCAAATAGCAAAGAAATCCAGGCTGCTAGAGCTTCCCTCGCCACATCCATCCTCTTGGCCATGTCTCATGTTCAGGACACTCGGCTCCCCATGGCTGGAGTGCGTAACCCGGGCTGCCGGCCAGCGCTGCCCAGGGGAAATCTGCTCCTGAAAAAGCTTTGGACTAACTCGTATGTTTACAGCCAAGTGAAACTGGTTAAGCTCTTTCAGTATTTATTACTTTGATTTTCCATGCTGTGAACTTGCGGGATTCCTTGCATGAGTGGGAGCTCGTGACCGTTCCTGTTGCTGTCATCTTCAGTGCCTGTATGTACCACTGGCTGCAGTGCTGTGGGCTACGAAGGATTGATTCACAGACCTCAAGCTAAAGGGTAACCTGGGGGGATCCGCCTGTGATTTCCGCCCCTCCACCATGTGATCGGCTAAGAAAAGTGAGGTTAATGTGTGAAATAGAGTGAACAGAGCCCAAATATTTGAGAAGTGTGTTTATTTTTAAGATCCATGTTATTTACTGCTCATGCGTTCGTTCTTTTCATGAAGATAGCGGAGATCTTTGCTGTAACTTATTTTTGCTAATGGCCCATTTCTTTATGTTTCAAGAGAAAATTTCAAGTTGCTATGAATATACTCTCCATGCACCGTTGTACCTTTGTGTTTGTGTTGGGGGAATCACCCATTATCATTACATGTAACTAGTGTTGTGTTGAAAATGTCACTTGACTGAAGCCATAATTACCATTTCTGATAGCTGCTGATACACCTGACGGTCTGAAAACGATCTTTTTTAATTTGTTTTTCTCCAAAGCTGTCATTTATTGTAGGGGAATTTTATATGTGGATTATATACCGTGACATAATAAACATGCATGCATACATGTGTTTACTGCATTAAAATGTGGTAAATGTATTTTACGCTAGCATACTGCCAGTGTGTGCTATTCAAGTATTAGCTTTGGTGGTTGAGCTTTTCCACTCTCACCTTGTGCTTTTCTTTCTTTGCTTTGGAAAGGTCTAGGAAGAAGAGAAAGTGATCCCTGAAGCAGAGCAGTCTGGAGAAAGCCAGCCCTTTAAGAGTAGTGCAAATATTGTTTTAGTAAAGCACCCAGCTCGTGGAGATTAGCCGCAAAGAGGAGATGGAGCAACTTCTCAGGTAGAATGCAAGGGAGGCATTGCAAAACTTTCAGTTGGAGCTCAGATTTGTTTGTAAAACTGGAGCAGTCTCCAGTGGGAGCACAGTAGGACACGGGTATTTTCGCTTGATTCCCAGGGTGTGAGCCTGGGAGCAGGGAGCCCTCCTCAAAGGAAGCAGTTTGCCTTCCCTCTGCACAGAGTGGCAGTTGGCTCAGAGCTGCCTCCGTGTCAGAGGCTCTCCAGAGTGGGGCTGCAGGTGTTGCAGAGCATGGGAACCAGCAGCCCCCCGTTTCACGGTGAGAGCAGCACTAGCATCCGGCCAGAGCTGGCAGGGCACAGGGTTGGAGTCCCACATGGGCTCTTCTTACTGCCACAGCTCCAGGGGGGGTTTCTGTCCCCACTGGGTGGTGTGATTTAAGCACTCCCACAGCTGGAAAGGAGCAACCACAGCAAATTACTGCTGCATTGATGTCATTCCCTGGCAGACGATCTGGTTCTCTTGAAAGAGAACGTAAGAAACCTCATGAGGTAGGTGGGAGATGTGAAGCCATGCTGGCTACGATGCATCAAAGCTATTCTGGAGGGAAAATTCCTTTTTTTTTTTTTCCCCCACAAAAAGGACCTATGTAACTGAAACCATTAATGTTATTCCTTCTGGAAAATGGTTCCATTTGCTCATGGATTAAATACATGGGTGTCCTGCAGTCCAGGTGCTTCCCTGCTGAAAAGGTTTCGCAGAAACCCCTTGGATTCCCTGTACTTGAGCACAGTGAGCCAGCCTTACCTGCCCATGCTCAAAATCAGTATTTAAACCTTCAGTTAAATGTCTTTCAGGAGACAAAAGAGCAACACCCTGAGCTTCGGGTGTCCTTCAGTAGCCACATGGCAATACAGGAGAGCCAAGCGCAGGCAGCGTGCAGGCTTAGCTGCTACCTGGGGAGGCTCTTCAGTGCTCATTCAAAAACAGCTGTAGCCAAAATCTGACCTCTAAGGCAGTGATGCCCAGGTGCTGCACACTGCCCGGAGGTGACCTGGCCTTGCCTGACTTCTGGAAATGCAGCACACCTGGATGGCCTGGATCCCTGTA
Organism: Rhynchotus rufescens; assembly: GCA_032273925.1. NCBI lineage: Eukaryota > Metazoa > Chordata > Aves > Tinamiformes > Tinamidae > Rhynchotus > Rhynchotus rufescens. The sequence goes on from JAVCKT010097915.1 coordinate 6,635, forward strand.
CGGGAGCTGGAGGCAGGCGAGGGGGCTGCACACGCAGAGGGCAGGCAGCAGCAGTTTGGTTTCTGGTCCAGGCTATGCAGAGTACATTGACAATGTGCTCTGCCTGCCTGCCTGCCTGGGGCAGTCGTTTCATGAAATATGATTTTATTTTATTTTTTTGTTAAACTGGATTTACTTATTATGATGCTTCAGCTATTAAAAAATGTGATAAATAGCTATAAAGTAGCTAAGGGGCATTGTTCAAACTGTGGGCTTGTGGTGTAAGCTGCAGGAGTGCTGGGAACCATCTGCAAAAGCTATAGGGTCTGGGGGGATTGAAGAGTATCTATAATGAAACAATCAGTTAAAAATCTGCCTGAAGATACCTTATATGAGCGTAGAACTACTGCTGTTGTGGGTGTACTGGTCAGAGCTTATCAGCTTCATGGAAGAGGCAGTGAATGTGCATCCTAGTGAGTTCTTTTAAAATGGAAAAGTATAATTAGAAGCCCTCTCTTTGCATGCAAAGTGACTTTGATGTCTGTTCTATTACCTAAGTAGTAATTTCTTAACTGTTTTCACTCTCCCAGTATTCTAGCTGCAAGTATTACATAAAAAAGTCTCAGATGAGACTCAGTTAGTTAAGTAAAATGTTATTGGTATAATTGGACTTAGTAGCTGGAAGGAAATGCCTTTCTAAGTGAGTAGATCAAACATTGAAGGAATGGGATCTTGGGCTGATAGTTTTAAATCTATGCGTTCCTAAATGGAAAAAAAAAATGACTTTTGCCGTAGAAAATGGTTCCGAAAATTGGTTCTTCTAGTGGCTTCCAGGAGCAAAATTGAATTTCAGCCTCATGTTCTGCTCCCAGGAGCAACGTGAGGGATCACTAAGGCTGGTCTTTCATGAGCACCATAATCGAGGGTCTGAGCACAGGCTGAGGAGGGCAGTATCTGCCATGAGCTCTAACCCCGCTGAGAAAGATGCTGAGAAATCTCCTATAGAAATATTCAAGACTTTGGAAGTCTGCACTGGGTTGAACCAGAAACTTCTTCTTTTTTTTTGTTCCTGTATTTTTTTGCCCCTGAATGGGGGATTCCTGCAGTTGCTCATCTGTTGATCACTCTAGTGAACAAGGTAGACTAGGGACCAGACAGATGTGTGCAGAGTTACTTACTACATCACAAACTAAATTGTGCAACTACTGCCAAGGGAAAAAGGCATCTGAAATATAACAGCAGCCTGTCTAAGCCTGCGTGTATTGACTTTCTCCATTAATTCCTTGGAATGTAACTTGATTTCCCCTGAATCATTCAGCACCTGCCTCTGAAGGAGCCCGCAGGCCACATCCTGTGCTCAACGTGGGCTGCTGGGGCGAGGGTGAAGCAGCCACCTTTGGCTGATTCACGGGCTCCGCAGAACTTCAGTGGGGATATCCCACGCTCCTGGAGAGCAATAGGAATTCCCTTGGGGCGGCTGGATGTGACTCGTTGCACAGTTATTAGTTACAGTAAGTCCCTGCAGCATGTAGGTGCCGGTGAAAAATGCCTCAGTTTGGGAGTACGGTTTAGACTGCCTTGGGAGCTTCCTTGGAGAGCTTTGAGCTATTAAACTGCAGTAGGCTTTGTGTGCAGAGCACAACTGTTGAACTTCACCCCAGGCTGGGGCCACCTCTGCAGCGTTTTAACCGCCCTCTCCTCACTGGAGAAGGGGAATCCTGACGTGCGGGAGGCCCTTCAGGGAGGGAGGCCTGACGTGGTGCTTTAGGCGCAGATTGGCCTGAGGGATCACTGCTGGGCTAGCTTGTTCTGCGCGGCGTTGAGGCCTGGATTGCTCTGCAGACTGCATGAAGCACCGGGCGTTGCGGCTTCCAGACTCCTTGCCATTGCTCAACATGAGTGCTTTGTGCTCTCAAGTGCAGCCTGGAGGGGCAGTGCGTGCGAGGAGCTCTGTCAACAAGGCCGACACTTGCTCCGAGTGTTTCCTAACTGCTGTTCCTAGAGGGCCTGGGGCGCTGCTGCGTCAGCTCCTAGGCAGCCCCAGCGCAGAAGGCTCGTGCTTCTCTGCCGACAGGGAAAGCTGGGATGATAAACGCAGCTCCGGAAGGGCCGCAGTGCTGCTGTCGGGAGGGATCGGGCCAAGGAGGCCGCGTGCGGAGCTCAGCTGACAGCGGTCATTTAGGTAGGAAATAAACGGTGAGGGAGTTTGCAGAAGGTTACCTTGGGGAGGCTCTGAGGAAGCTCACCCTTAAGTGTTCCTTTTACAGCTTTCCTTTTTTAGAAACTACTCCGTGTCTTTATTTGCCAGGCTTTTATGATGGCGCTGATTACACATCAGGTTATCGTTCCTACTTGTTAGACCTGCACCATCCATTAACATATTGCCATGGTTACATCCTTATCACAGCTTAACCTTTCCTTTCATTACTGACCAAATCCAGTTCCAGCATTACTTCCAATCTAGGAAAAAGCCCCAAATGAACAAGTCTTATTTCTTTTTTAGGGGCCAAGCAAGGTCACTGTGGCCTTCCCAGGCAGCAGGATAATGGTTGTGTATGAGAAATGCATCATTCTAGACCTGGGTTTCCCTCTTCCCTTTTGCAAAGCTGAGGCACCTTATTAGGACTGGGCGTTTGGGGCTGTTGCAGCTTTCCTGGACGTACTGAGATTTCTAAGTGCTCCTCGGCAGCGGGTGCCGCGGGCGGTTGGAGCCCTCTTCTGCTCATCCCTGCTCCCTGCACCTCGGCAGCGAGATGGGAACCGCCAGTCACCAGGAAGCGGTTACCCCCGAATCCCAAGTGGGTGAATGAATGAACTGTCTCATGCACATGAAATATTGCAGGGCAGGGAGGGTTTGCCACGCGGCAGGGCTGAATTTCTACCTGTGCACACTGAGCTATGGGCTGGGAAAGGCGGCTCTGCAGAGGTGCTGGGATTGCACCTTTGGAAGAGAAATTCTCTTGGAAAAAACTGCTGGTGCTCATATCACCTCCCTGCCACGGCACAATTAGGAGCCATTACTTTTCCCTCCACTGGTTCCCCTGTAATTCTGCTGCACAGCCTTTTGAACGCCACATTTAAATTAGCCTGCAATTGAAAATAATGAAGGTTAAAACCCTCTTACATGATTTTTATGATGAAATTAGTTCCTTTGACCCAGAAAACAGCTGTGGCAGCAACAAGCTCTGCATAGGAATAAGCCCACGTTAACAGCACTATTCCAAGCTAGCTTTATAAAGGTGTCTCCGTGCAAAAGTGAGTGGATTTCCAGATAAATCGCGCCATGCGCGCTGGGCTGTCGCAGCCTGCCACGCGCCTGCCCTTCTGCAAGGGAAGTGCTTGACCGAGGGCTGAGGGAGACCCAGCCTCGCTGTGTCCCTTATCTACCCGTCCTGAAGGCTCCGGGATGCAAAGCGTGCAGCGTAACTCTGCTTTGCACACTTCCAGAGCGGTTGAGAGGCTCGGGGGCGAGGGACCCCTCCCAGCCTGCACCCCAGCGCGCTGGCCCTAACGTGGTGGTGTTGGTGAAAGGGTGAAGGCTTCGTTGTGTTGGTGAAAGGGTGAAGGCTTCGCTGCAGCGCTAACCCCTCGCCGACCCTTCTTTCTCTCCCCTGCGTCACATACCGAGCACAAACCGAGGCCCTGCATCCCACACAGAGGCCTCCCCAGAACAAAATCTGCCAGGCTGGAGCTGAGCACCGAGGCAGCTGTGCAAGCGGGAGCAGCTGGTTTACGTTAGGTGTCCCAAGAGCCCCTCTCTGGCCCCGTGCTGTGTTGAATGCAGCGAGGTTCGGGTGTCCCTCGCCGCGGCAAGGCCATGCCAAGGTGGCCGGTAGGGCCCACCACGTCACTGTGCATGGTGAGCAGCAGCTAAACGCGCACTCACGACTCCCGAGATCCCCGTGAAGCTGACAGGGTGCTGCAGATGTATTCACGGTGCAAGTTACAAGTGGGTAGCTGTAGATCCCGAGCAGCCGCAGGCAGCCGGGCAGGGAGCAGGGGACACGCAGGGTGTCAGTGCACAGCCTGGGGCAGCAGCTGCCCCGCTGCTCCCACCCTGCGGGCAGGACCACGGAGCACAGCGGGAGACCTGAGCTGTCTGTGCCGACCAGGCAGGCAGTGGGAGGCTGAGGTCCGAGGGGAGGTCCCAGCCTCCCATCCCTGTGACGGGACATCTCCAAGTCGCAGGTCACCAGCAGAAGGGGCCACCAACTTGCGGAGCTGCCCTTGCCTGTGGGTCTGCAGCTGGTGACCATCACTGCAGCGTCTGGAAGCCCCCGCGGAGCCCGCGAGCTCGGCGTGGCCGCTCCCTTTGCGAGCAGCGGTGGCCGCGCTCCACCCTCGTCGGTTCCGTTCAGCTGCTCTAGAGCCTGCAGAGAAACGCAGGCCTGAAAGTCCGAGACTTGGACCCGCACGGGGCGTTCCCGAGGTCGCCTTTGGTGAGAGCCTCGTTCCGAGGCCCGCCGCGTGCCCGCGGGACGGGAACGCGCACGGGGCCGCGCGTGCTGGGCACGGGGACGGGGACGGGGCGGGAGGGTAACGGGCGGCGCGGTCGCCCGCCCGCCAGGGGGCGCCGCGGCGGCGGGCGGGGCGGGGGCGGG
>JAVCKT010097916.1:0-11213 GCA_032273925.1 Rhynchotus rufescens
TGTTTCCCCTTCCACAAGGGTCAGGGCTGGAGAGAGCTCCTGGAGCAGAGTGCAGGGGTGGCCCCTCTCTGGCACTGCCTTCCCCTGCTGTGGCTCAGTCCAGGAGGGCCACCTGAACCATTCCAATATTGACTGCTGCATTTATATCCCTAACATTAGACAGGACTTCACAATCCAACTAGAAAAGATATGAAAGATGCCAAAAGACTGATGAATACTAATTGGCTGTCAAAGGTGTTTAGTTGTTGGATCCCAAGTTAAATAAAATATACAATGTTCATTGTGATAATTATCTTAAGTATAGCTATATCCTCTGTAACATTAGCTACAGTACATCCCAAGTATTAGACTCTAACTTGAAACTAATTTTCAATATGTCAAGGTAACTGGAGTCAGGATGGATACACAATCTTTGTTACAAACATTACTTATTATTCTAATTGCAATAATTGCTGTAGGTATTCTTACTAAATGAAAATAGTAAAACTGTATTCCCACTCCCTTGGAACTTCCCTCTGCTAATGCACCAATGTGCAATCACTCTCGTAACTGCATCATGTTTTAGCCACACAATTGTAACATCTAAACGCCCTCATGTGAAGCTGGAGCAAATATAATCACAGGGTGAATTATGTGGTAAAATTGGGCAATTAGAGAAAAAACAGAGCCTAACAGAAGCCCATTACAGGGCCTTGCTTGGGGTGAGAGAGAATTACCACTTCCAGGATGGTTGGTACACGGTATCTGCTCCTCTGCAGTTCCTTTGGCAACACAATCCATCCTCCTAGGATGTGCTAATCAGAGTAAACTAAGAGTGGAGCAGAATGAAGACATCATGGCCAAAACCTGTTGTACTCGCAGTGGAGTTGGTAACCTGATGGTGCCATGCATCTCATGAGCAAGTGGAGCAGAGGGGAAGACACCGCAGGCAACCTGTGCTGTTTTCCTTGCAGAGATGGCAACTTGGTGACAACGTGCCACTGACAAACCGCATGGTACAGGAACATGTCTGGCACTGGGCCAACAATGGTGGCAAATCAGTCCCTTCGGATGGACTTTGCTTGAACTTTTCCTCATTATAACCTTGTAATAATACCAACTACACCTTCATCCCAAAAAGCTACCCACCACGAAGGTGCAACCACTCCTCACTGAGCATACTCTCTAGGTTTTTGACTATACCTTAAAATGAAAGCAAGAGACTTGCAGAGCAATCACTGACAAAAGCAGTCTGACTAGAATCACTCAAACACCATCTAAGTGTACAAAAATACAAAAGGTAAACTAAGGATGGAAGAAGTTGGGGGGATGACTCCATTGGAAGTTCTCTATCAGTTGATGGGCTGAACCTCTCTTTCTCCCTCTTGGGTTGGGATGTCACCTGAGGAGACTTCTTGAGGTTGAGAGCTCTCTCCCATCTTCTTAGGAGAGTGATTGTTGCACCATTGTACATTAGAGTTAGCTAAGAACATCATGCAGGAGTAGAGATTTTTCCTGTACTGACATTTACAAAGCAGGTTTCAAATGTTGCATTTGAATAAATACTAATACTCATGAACTCAACTACTTGTTTTGAACACAGTGGGACTGATAGCCGACAGACTGTTTATGAATCCAGTGCTGCCAGAGTCAGGCCTACAGCTGCCACAGTATTTGGTAGCCCTATTAAGAGATGAATCCAGCCACCTCCAGTTTCTCTAACCTCTGAGGACCAGCTGGAATGCAAGGGGATTAATCTCTCATCAAATTTGTAGAACTTGACCCCATACCTGGCCATGGCAGGACTTGACCTTGGACCTCACTCCCAAACATGTCCCCAGACCTTACCGCTAATTTTGATCCTTGCTCTTGACTTCTGACCGGGGTTCACTTAGGCCTGGACCTGACCATGCACCTTGACCCTAGACCTTCATCCTGAACCTGACCGTGGACCTGACTGTGGAGCTCACTGTGTATTTTGATACTGGACATGACCACAGACCTTAACCTCCCACCTTGATGCTGGACCTTTACACCAGACATGACTGTGGACCTTCATGCTGGGCATGACCACACTCCTTGACTCTGGACATGACCAGGGAGCTGACCCAGGACCTTGACTCTGGAACGTAGTGCAAAGCGTGATCTCAGAACTGACCCCAGACCTTGATGCCTTTGGAGATCAAGACAGGCACAGACATGGGAGAACCAAACCACCAAACCTCCAAACAGAGTGCACTCAAGTCCCTGACTTCTTACCTTATCTTAGCACCCTCTTGCAACAAGTCTATATGCTAGAACTGACTGCACTAGAAAAAGCTAGGGGGACTGCTCAACAAAGCATGTACTGCCAACAATATTCCTTATACCATGCCAACTTGCAAATTCAGCTACATTCAAGCATCAAGACCTTAATTTGGCATTTAATGGTCTGCTGCATTGCTTTGGTAGCTTTTCTATTACTCTCGTGAATACTGTCTGTACTCCCAGATAATTAAGAGCAGCATAACACCTACTGAGTGCTTCTAATTTGCTAGGCTGCTTTTTCATGCACATGAGTCAAAAATAAAAAAAGCAACTAGACATTAGCAACCAAGAGGCAGAACACCACACACTTCTTTTGCTAGTAAACTTTACTCTGTGTTTTGGTCAAAGACCTCAAATCATTTTCCAACTATTTCATTCTTCAGTGCTAGGCTGCACCCAGAGCTGCAAACACCCCATCAGCTCAGTTGCATTTACTGCTTTGAACTCTGCAAGATGCACTTGCCAGCAGGCCACGCCAAGCCTTTGGCAAGCTAAAAGCAGTATGTTGACACTACAATCAAGCCAGCAGTATGCACATTGATCCTGTGCACATGCTTCCTTCAATAACCCATATATATCATGTTTTGATATAGCACTGTTTTTTGTTAGTCTACAAGCAGTAAGCAGCAACTGCTGTGTGTTTATCTTTTGGCAAATGCTCACTCCCTTCAGGCTCAAACATGCCTCTTTTTAACTTCCCTGATAAAAAGCACATTGTTTACAGTAAGCTTATTTTCATGGAAGAATTTAGTTTGCATCTAAAGGTCAGGCTGGTAGGAAATGTTCATTAGCACAACTGGAACCATCTGAGTGGATGCACTGCAGGGTAATACTGGCTCTGTGCAGTGCTGAACTATTTCAGTTTAGATGCAATGCTTCATTTTACTCAAAAAGGAAAAAGTGAGGCTTATCAATAAAAATTAAGAAAGCAATTGCTTGAACACTTCTAGCTTTTTTGGCTTTACCAAGGCAACTGATCTCATGAGAAATGAAAGAAACCCAGCATTAGTCTAATTAGCATGGAGAGGTTGCTCAGGGAAAAAAAGCACTTCTCAAGGCCCTGTAGAGCAGCCTGGCAAGCAGGTCATGCCCTAGGTGGAAGACCCGAGCTCCTGGGTAAAGCCTGGGCACAGCTATTCCCTGCCTTTGGGGCTGCCCACACACGTCACCCCCCATTGGGGCAGAATCTGCAGTGACAGCAACTGCTGCAATTATTTATTGGCAAGTCAGGGAGAAGATGACATTAGGCTTAGACCTCCCAAGACAGGAGGGTGGGGAAATAGAAGTCAATAAATAAAACAAAGACTAAACCCCTGCTTCACACTACTTTGCCAGACTGGACTTACTTTCTAGTTACCTCTCTCTCCCATAAACTTGGGCTTCACTGCAACTCAAAACCCAGTATAGTGTTCAAAAGCTCAGGGCTGTTTCTAGAACTCTTTCCAGAAACCGCTTTAGCTGCTGATGGGAGCGCAGAGCAAGCCTCTTTGCCTGCCTTCACGTGAGAACCTAGGAAGGACTGCTGAACTCTTTAGCTTGGAGTGCTCCATCTTCCCCGACAGCCACTCTGCTGGAGCCACTCAATCCTGCAGGGCAGGGCGCCTCCAGCCACGGCTCAGCTGGAGCCTGAGCACCCTGCCAGCCCACCAGCAGAATGACTGCGAGGCCAGAGGCACCGGGGCTCCAATAATCAGACTGACACAGATTGAGAAGCACGAGATTTGCTGAAGTACATTTGACAGACACCAAAAAAAGGACTTTCCACCACCAGATTGAAATGCAGAGTACATTCACATTTGATTTCTTCACTCCTCTCCCCCACCAGTTGTTTTTGTAGGCGTTCTTCAACTATACAGAAAACAATATAACTGCCTTCCCGCTCCAGCAGGCTCTGTTCTCTCCAGCACTACAGACTGAATTGAAGGAGGATTAAAACCATGTTACTGTGAATGGAGCCATGTGATTCTCGCACAGCCAAGAGCATTACCGTTCACGACGTCTGTCGCAGTCCGGAAATAGCTTTGCTTATGGATGAGCATGCATTCCCGTGACCTCTCTTGTCTTTGATAAATGTATACTGGCACACACACGTAACAGAAACATACTGAAGCAAGACGACTAATACACCACTCACCCCTGGGAAGAGGATGAAAGAACAAACAGCAAGTGACAGTAATTACTCACGTCACCTAACACATTGCTGGAATGGTGCTGGGATACTGCGGCAGTAAGCGCAGTGCAAGAATGTGTGAAACAATCCGGTTTGCTTTTCATTCCCTCCCTTCCCACGCTGCGGAAAAGACATCAGGATCTCCAGGACTGGAATGCAACGACACAGCACAACACAACAAGATCAGGTACTTCGCTGGCCAAGCAATCACAATTTCCCTTGGGGGATCCGTGTATCTTCAACCATCACATTCAGTCACTCAGCATGTGACACCAAATGTTCATGCTAGGTAATTAGGACTCAATCTTTTATATCACAGGGAAAACAATCCCTCTCCCCTGACAAGCTAACAAGCTTCCTCAGCCAAACATGCCTGAACTCTTAATTACGGTTTGGAAGTGCTCATGTTCAGCTACCCCTCTTCAGACTTTAAAGCAATGGCATAATCTTTTTTCCACCATTAAGTGTCTACACCTATGAACAATTCCAGTGGGATTTGTTAGAGCTTTGGAGCCTGCCGTTTTAAGCTCTTGGCATACAGTTGAGGAGATGATTCAAGGAGTATTACTGCCCTGGTTCAACAAAGCCAGACTGCAAATCAGTCAGCAAACCAACGGCTTTGTTGTCAGCAGTCATCCACTTCACCAAACCGGTGACTGGAGGAAGTGGCAAGTCACAGATATGATGGACATAGATTACACGATAGTCACATGTTCTCCTTTGGACATGCTCAGTGGCTCAGACTCAACCTAAAAGACCCAACATAGGTAGGGTACTCACATTTTGCTAACAACATGAGGCTTCCTACAGGGTTTACCCAACTAAAGCCAAGAGAAAGGATATTCCTGGCAGAAAATGGTCTTTCAGCTCAGAAGAGAATTTTTAGGCTCAGGTTTTTGACACTGCCATCTCCTTAGCTTTATAGATTTGGTCACGTCTCCAGAGCCTGTTTTTTACTCCCACAAAGCCATGTCATTTTGCACAGCTGTTTGCTCACATACCATCATACTTTACTGGCTGGCAGCCACCAAGATAGCTCTAACTTGTCATGTAAATCTGTCGGCACTTATTCCTTTCTTGTTTACTTCATACAGTTTTTCCATTGTCTTTGCTCTCCTCCACCAATTCCTTGCTCTTTTAGCCAACCCTTTCAATGGTTTGGATAAACTGTGCATCACACTTCTCCTTGAGAAACAATTACTACCTATGCTAATGTGTTTACTACTTCAGTTATGACCCTGCTAAAGAAACATTTCCAAAACCCACTAGCTTCAGAGAGATCTTTTATCATAATATTTTCTTTTCTGCTGAGACAACTTTTATTTGGTCTGGAACACTAATCTCCACCTAGAAAGATGCCCAAAATGCCAAATTCTGAATCGAAACTGCTTAGCTAGAATTGTGTCCTGAGAGATTTACTCCAGTACTTCCAATTTCTTTCTGGGATGCAACAGCCTCACCATCTGGTAACTCCTGAAACTGCTACTGCATCCTCAGCTCACAATGCAGGAAAACATCCCAGGTGACACATCCTCTACACACTTCTCCTCTAAATGTACAATTTTCCTCTGCTGACCTCCCTGCAGCTCCAAATAAGACACTTCAGACACAAACCTTATTTAACTACTCAGGTAAGCAAGAAAAGCATCCTAAATTCCTTTGACCTAAGCATGTTTAAGCTTTCTGCTCTTACATTTACAGCCTTTAAGAGCTAGGAGGGACCACTGCAAATGGTACAAATCACTGCACAAAAGCAGGAGAACAAGTTTGCCAGCATTTCTGCCATGAGCTTAAAACTGCAGTTCACATGAAAAAGCAAGACTAAATAAGCAGCAGCCTCAATACAATGGACAGGATTTGTCATGTTCTGCCACCCTCCTGTAAAGTCTCTAAAAGCTGAAGCTGCTGGAAGACAACACAGCAGTGCAATGCCTCAGACCCCCAGAACATCACTGACCTGTGTGCAACCGCAGACTGCAAAGGGAAAAACACCTCTGAAAACAGCCTTATTCTTCCATCACTAAAAAAATAAAAATAAAAAGGACAGAAAACTAATAGGAGAAGGAATTTACCCATCATCTTACAAACCACTGGACTGCTGAGAACAGAGATAAGCAGCACATGCCAACCATGCTTCAGCCATTGCTATTTTCTTTCATACCTGTGATTGAATCACCTACATCTGGAAGACAAAAAAACATGAACTGCAAGTCCAGCTTGAATATTAATCACTTGGTAAGATCATTACATCAAAAGCAGTTATTTGTCTTGTCTTAATTCTCAGAGCATGCTCAAACCCAGTAAAAAGGCATATCAACTGTCATATCTAACGTGCTTTAACTGAAGGAGCTGAACTTCTCCAACGGAATAAAACAGGAGGAAGACAGTTCATTCACATATATAGGAGAAAAAAACACCTTAAATTACAGAAAAAAATTACTGACAGAGACTACAGCAGTCCTAGCTACTGACCAGCAGCCTGTGCTTAAGTGCAAACTCCACTGGTTACAATCAGTGCTAAGCCCAGGATTGCCAGGCAATGTTAAGTGGAGCACATTTTTTGAGCCATTATTACAGCTGCACTGAATACTCGCCTCCCTATCTGCACAGGATCAAGTGTCCAACATATACTATGGAAAGAAGGTGAGCAACTGTTTTCTACAGCTGCGTCCTGAAACTCTGGCATCTGCTCTTCATGTCTAAAAGCAGATTAGAAGTTCTTCTTCCCTCTGGTTTGGGCATAGTGCTAACCCAGAGCTTGCTCCTCCCAGCTTCTTTTTTATTTTTTTTTTAGTGCATATTAGAAAAAAGCTTGTCTTGGCCACCATTATTCATGACAACTCTCTGAAAAAAATGGATGGAGGAGGTGATTTATGTTTGCTGGGGTATAGAGATCAAATGATGTATTACCAAGTTCAACTCAAACACGTCCAATATTCACAGGATACTTGGTACTGATGAACTTCCAGCAGCAAGGTTGGCATGGCCTGTGCCAGTGGTGGCAAAGCCCTTCTAAGCCAGCTGGATTTCAGGGGGAGGCAGCAATCTCTAGGTCTTGCACAGGGACAAAAAGCTGACACTAAGGTACCTTTGTCTAGCTTGGCCCAGGCATCATTAAAATCAAGCACCAGTCACGTATCAGATGATGGTTCAATCCCCACAAAACACGGCACCAGAAGGCAGGGACCAGGCAGCCATGGTTAGCCAGGACCCTCACCTTGGTTACCTGTGACTCGAGCTCTCCAGTCCTTCTCTTTACAGTGTCACTATGCCATTCTCCAATTCAAAACAGTCCCATCTCAGGGTATGTCTGCTGAGCACAGAGCCGGCCTTCTCCTTCAACACAAGGCACACGGGCTTCATCATTTCAGTTCCCCAAGCTCAAGTTTCCTGTCATAAGGAAACAAAGTTTCCCAAAACGATAGTCACAACAGCCCACGGAAGTTCATAGGTCTGTGACCACAAGTTTAAGTGAATAATTCACATGAATTTCAAGTGGATTTAAAAACAAAGCAAAAAAGTACTTATATCTCAATGGAAAAAGCTGATATCATAGGTTAGTGTGGTTTTTGTTGCTAAACCATGAGAGCTTGGCCTTTCCTAGTGGCCTGAGACTGATCTGAAACCCACTGAAGTCAGTGCAATTCTTATAAGCCTATGAAGCAGATGTATGGGGTTGGGTCACTACACAGTGCTTGTATTTTAATAAAACACTCATTTATCCAAACAATTGGTTTGAACAAATTCACTGACATGCCTGCATTACATCAGCACTTTAGAAACTATCACTTGGGCATCATTTAAGGTTTAAATACCAGCTCCAACCCCAAAGTATAGCGACAATCAGGCATGCAGCCTAATTAGAGCACAGCTCTGTTGTCCAATAACCCCCACATACATGCACACAAAACCTGCAGCACTCATAAGCCAATGGTCTTTATACACCAGTTATCTAGATATATGGTTCAAGGATAATATTTTTCCTTACAAGATCTGTTTTGAGCTCATCTTTCTCATCCTCAAGAATATACATGTTTCCAGAAGCATAACAGAGCTGCATTAACCTCAAATGCTCAATTGCTTCAGATCAATGTTTTTCTGCAGGCAGTTCTGTAAATGTCATCAACAAGACTTTTATTCTCTGCTAGCCTGAAAAAAAAAACATTCCTCAGTTGAACCCTATTGTCAATGCTTCCCAAGTAAGTTTAAACCAACTAGCTCCCGAGACAGGGAGAAACAAACAAAAATCCTATATTTTAGTGTCAAATATACACATCCTGCTTCAAAACCATCTCACCTCCAGGGAGCAAGTCATTGTGAATGTGGCAAGACCTAGTTTTCAGATTCACTCTGTCAGCAGCTTCTGCTCTGAGCTCATAAACAAACAAAAATAAAACAGGGGGAAAAAAAAAGCAGTTTGAGGGAAAAAGAGATACCTAGTTCCTCTCTGAATTTCAATGATTTCTGAATAACAGAAATAACTGATCAGCCTGGTTACAGACTACCAGAAGAGGGCGAGAGGGGGAGCAATATGAAACCTCGCTAGCTTTCCGAGGCAGACAACATCTGTTTGCATCGAAGGATTCCCCAAATGGTATTTGGCATCACCTGACCCATTTAGCATCTTGTATTTCAAATGTCTGAGACTGGAAAGGGACTGGCATTCAAAACATCTGTCCTAAATATGCAGGGGAGCTTTTCAGCTAGCCAAAGTGAAGTCGGGTGTTTTTGCAGTTTACATCACACAGAAGCAGCAGCAAGGAAGTTCTCCCTGGCTGAATGTCCCAGAGGATGAATTGATGGAAATGCACTTCCCAGCAAAGAGCAGCTCTGGAGCCACACCAATCCCTGATGCACTTGCTGGAAAAAGGCCCATCCAGGAAAAGATTTCATAGCATAAAGTATCAGCAAGGACAAGTCCGAAACAACTGAACCAGCAAAGCCACCTGAGGGTTAAGTCTGGTTTAAAAGTGCAGCTTCCCTGCTACAGAGACGTGGATAGACAACTCTGTTAATGAACCTCAAAGAGCACATGGAAATAAGCCACCACACAAAGGGCAAGGACTGCATCTGAAAAGTGCTCTTCAGCCTGCAATGGGATAAACCTACACAAACATGAATGTGGAGGAATCGCTCCAGACCGCAGCTGGGCCACATCTTCTAGAAGCAACATCCCCAAGGCAAGTACAGCTGATAACGCAGGTCTAAGACACCCATGAGACTCAGACCATCCCTGCTCCTCCCTGCAGGTAAACCTTCACATGGAGCTTTATCTACTCACCCTGCATGATTACTCCACAGTGAGGCAATTGCACACAGTTTGAATGGGTTAGGTCTTGATGTCATGCCAACACCAATGGCACTGGACCGCCAGCATCTTCCTAAAAGGATCCTGCAGGATTATTGAAATACTAGGAAAGCAACCAAGCCTGACAGGAACCCTTGTGACTGTGGTGATAAAACTGCATCACAAGAATAATTTCAAGAGGTCAGAAGGGCACTTAATCTTAAATCCTAGATCTTAAATCCCACCCTTGAATACTATTACGCTGATATAAAACTCCAAGAACCAGAAATTGCAATTTGCTAGTAGAGGAGTAGTAGTAAAGGACTCCAGCTTAATTTCACACCAACAGTAACAAATATTTGCAAACTACGTAGGAAGGTGATTGAAATAACCTGCTAAAGCAAAGCTGAGAAAGCTCTGTAGTTGTGCTGAGGAAGGGGGTGCATGGCTGAATCAAGAGCAGCAGGATGCAGAGATCACAATGAGCTCAAGAGGGCAAGTGTATTTTAGCCAACAGCTGTTTCATTCCTGCTCCTCTCATCTCTATTTTCATTTCCATGACAGAAGACTGAGATCATACTGTAAACACAAGATTAAGAGGGCTAGCGAGGAGCGGGACGCCCGGGGTCTCGTTCAAGGCCAGTCGAGGAGCGCAGTCCAGCCGCTGCAGCCGCACTCCGGCAGCGCCTGCCTGGGAGGGCAGCACATGTCACAGCACTGTATTTACCACAGCAGCTATGCTGTGGGAGGGACACTATTTAAATCAAGGCTCCAGTCTCCAGAGGATACAGACAAATGGTTGTTTTGAAAATGCTATTTACCCCGTCTGCCCACCAGTTTCACCCCTCACTGAAACCCCCCCTTTTCATCAACTTCAGCCCACCACTAAGTCTTCTTGACCCAGCAGCTGAATGGAGCATCTCACATTAAATAGCTGCCATTTTCTGCCACTCCTACACAAGCCAACCCAACAGCAGCGCAGAAAACACAAGTCCCCAGCTCTTCCTCCAGTGCAAAACACCAAGGCCACAACACCAGAGGTGGCTGTAGGAGAGAGGATCATTTCTCAGATGCAAGTGCAGGTACAAGGTCTCCGCGCCTGCAGGAGCTCAGAGCACTCTTGCTGTTAAGACGACATAGTTTTAAAGTCACTGCGGCAATCAGACAGAATTAGCTGCCCAAGGCTAACCCTTGCCTAATTAAAATGGGTCTCAGTAGCATTTCACACTCCTCAGACTACTGGTTTAACACCAGCAGTGCAAGACAGAAACAGGTGAACAGGGAGATTAGCAAGTTATTTGCATCTCATTCTTTCAGGTTGTAGCTGCTACACTACTGTGGTCAAACAATCGAGTAAAATAAAAAATAAAAAATCATGCTTCCCTTACTTTCTGCTCCAAGAAGATAAAGGTTACTCTGCTGGGATGCTACTACAGGTGCAATCACTGTTCTGTCCCAAGGGTTTGTGAG
>JAVCKT010097917.1:0-11213 GCA_032273925.1 Rhynchotus rufescens
CTTATTTAACTATCAAAATTTCAATTTAATGTGATTTATGCCCATTATCACCTTTCTCAGTGTAAGGAATTATTGCTTGAATAACTGAAATTAGAATTAGTAGAAAATGAGAGTAAAGTGAATGAATAAAAGAAACTTTAAAAGTGCAGCTGTTCAGAAGTCCTCTTGAAACAAAATCTAGTTTATTTTCTACTGTGAAATATATAAGAATAAATAATTTCTTAAGTGTTAAATATATTTGGCATTTTTCTAGTTATATAGTATCTATGATTTTTAAAAACAAAAAACATTTTATTGTTAAAAACAAAAAACATTTTAGAATCACTGCTTGTGGATATGGCTCCTATGACCAACTAAAGGCACACAATTGATGAAATACTGAAAAATGAATTATTTAAAATACACCATGCCATATGTCTTTAGGAATCTCATTTATTGTGGAGAAATTGTGGTAGGAATTAATCTATTTCCATTCAGTTTCATAAATTATTGCATAAATAAATGTGCAGTCTGAGTGCCATGTGTAAGATGTATGCATGATTATTGTATTTATTACTATGAGCAAGATGAAAAAGACCTTTTATTACAGTGACAGAGTCTAGAATATAAATATATTATTAATGTGTTGAAATGTACAGCAGCTATTATGGGTAGTGGCTGTAATAAATGGCCTGTTTTTGCCACCACTGCTTGAAATTTCTTACAGTTAAAATGAGGAGGGTAGCCCTGTGATCTCCATAAAAATTTCTTGTTAGAACATTAAGGAGTGGAAACATTTATTAGTAGATTAGATACTGTCATGCTGAAAGTCAAATTATAATCTGCCAAGAATGGAGGTTGACACAGATCAATCTTCTGATAAGTACAGCTGATTTTCCTCAATACAGCAACGGAAAATATGCAAAATCACAGAGTGACTAATTACCCCTTGGGAAAGCTTAAGTAACTGGTCTAAACAGTCCTATAATTAAAATCATCCATACAATGTAAATAATTGCCTTATAAGCATTTCACACTGGAAAGTTTCTGCAACTGCTTATTCTGTGCCCAGCTTTGTGTTTGCCAAACTCCTCAATACATTTTAGGGCCATTAAGGTTTAGTTCCCAGCAAGGACTTTCTATTCCATGTTGCCCTGTGCTGGCAGGTGGCATTCCTTGCACTATAATGGCACTGAATATTCATAGCTGAGATGGCATATCTGATTGCGTGTCTATATTCCATGGCATCAGCAGAATCGGGAGAGAGAGGAGCCGTCTTGCAGCTCGAGTTTTCAGACACATCTGAAACTTGATATGAAACTCGTGTGACGTGGGCTTGCAGTAAGCGGGAGAAATAACTGTGGGGAAGGAGAAATGTTGGAAGAATATGTGTAACAAGTAAACTTTATGGAAATAAAGTTCCTTCTTGCTTTGTTTTGAAAAAAGCCCATGCCTGGTTTTCTAATTTTTATGCAGAAATGTCCTCCCAAAACACATTAATAAATAGTTAGTCAAATGACTCAGCCCCTGTGAGACTGCTGATCTACAGATTAATAAAGTGTGTGGGGAAGCCTGTAAATAACTGCTTTCAACATATTCAGCAACAGAGGGGGTTCCAGACCTGTGTAGATTGGACCAAAGCTCCGTGACACTGGTTAAATCACTTCACTAAGTTTTTCTTATATCTAGGCCTGTCTGAAATTTGCTGGCTGGCAATATCTTTTTTTTTTTGTATTTTATATAATGTATTTAAAATGAATCTGACATGTCCAGAACTATGTATGTACCTGGTAGGTGATCTATATCTGTGCAATATTCACCTGGCTGCTATTTTCAGCTTCTTTGTAGCAGGTCAGAGTTACTATCTGAGCTGAGTTGTCTGGAAATTCTGGATAAACGGCCAAAAGCTCTTTATTTTGAACATATGTGCCAAAATGCACCTGCATATGTGGTAGCTCTGTGCATCTCCCTATCTGTAGGATCTGAAGAAGTGCCTAGCACCTGTGGGACATGAGACGTGATATTTTATAGAGCTCTGTGCAACACACTTTGAATGCAAGCAATCTATTGCTTGGCACTGAAACTTGGAAGCCCAGGTAGTTTTGCACACTCTCTACTCCTCCTCGTTTTTTATTAAACAGAAGCAGTAGAGAGAAAGCAAGTGAAATGCTGGCAATTTGGGCAACCAGAAGCATGTTTAAAGAGCATTTGTTAGCAGCAGGTAATTTTCTAGAATAAAACCCAGAGGAAAGATATAAGTGTCTCTGAAAAAAATCTGTTTCTGTTTCACTATCTCTCCTGCTGGTTACCAAATGTTGTGCAAGTCTGTCTGAGGCTCTGTAACACTCATATGACCATTATCTATTTAAATCTAGGGCAGCTGAAGTTGCATTTATGTTTCAATATATTTTTTTCTGGTTATAGATAATGAAAAATTCCTAGATTAATTTGCATAAAAGAAGTATTCTCTTTTAATTCGCAGAATGCTGCTAAGGTTATGTCAACACTGCAGGTTGCTTGTCCTCATGTTAAATTAAACCAAGGAGAGCTTCATGCTATGACAATTAAATACCTCCCAGTATCCTAGCTATTTCATTTAAAATTACCTTGCCAATTTACTCTGCATTCTGTCTGAAGAAACCCTCATGATAGAAAAGGAACAGACTGTGGGCTTTAGGAATTCT
This sequence comes from Rhynchotus rufescens, assembly GCA_032273925.1. Classification (NCBI taxonomy): domain Eukaryota; kingdom Metazoa; phylum Chordata; class Aves; order Tinamiformes; family Tinamidae; genus Rhynchotus; species Rhynchotus rufescens. The sequence goes on from JAVCKT010097917.1 coordinate 2,664, forward strand.
TCTTGATTGTTCACTACCACCTATGGGCTTGAACAAAGAGCTTGTTAAAATTCCTCTCATTTCTGAGTTTTAGAAAGGCCAGATTTGTATTGAGGAAAAATCAATATCTATTGCCCAAAATATAATACAGTATAATCCTTCAAAAGTAATTCTTCATGTATCTAGTAAATTATACCTTCTTCTTCTCAGTTGTATATTTCCAAGATGAAAAAATGTTTCTAAATACTTGTAATATGAATTTTCTTGTAATATGAAGCATTTTTTCCTTTCTTTTCTGTATTTCATTATTTGCCGTATATCTTGCTGTATATATTTTGAAATATATTGATATTCTCTTTTGTTTTCACTGCTGTAGTGTTTGGAAACTACAAAAAAGGTGAACTCTGCCTACTATCAGGCATTATAATAACACAGAAAAAATATATATTTTTAAAAAGAACAACTGTACAGTGTAACTGAAAGTTGAGAGACCAAATAAGGTTACATGCAGACTAAAAGGTCCAACAACACAATATTGATGAGCATGAATAGGGCTACCTATCAGCAGCCATAGCAAAATTATTTTCAAAAAAAAGTTTAAGTAGGATCTGAAAAATAGCTGCTTGTAGTTGTTTATAGGGAACTTTGTCCTAATTCAAAAGGACATGAAGGAAATATAAAAGTTCATATTTTTCAGCAAATGCAAATCAAACAAGAAATCCTGGGTAGTCAATAGATGACAGGCACATTGGGAACAGTCAGATATCAGGAGTCAGAAATGAAAAGATTTGGGTGGGCAAGAAGAAATGAGGATTGCATTTTGTGAAGTATGGGAGAAGAAGAAAAAGTAGCAGAAAGACTGTGAGCCTGCAGCTGAAGACAGCAAATCACGATGAGTTTGAAGGTGCCAGACCCTTCTAGAAGTGAATTTGTCTCTCACATATCAACAGAAGAGGGCAACAGGCATGAGACAGGGAAGATGTCAAGAGGAACACACATAAGAGATGAGGAGCATAAATAAGTAGAGAAACCTCTTCTGGTGAGGACAGGAGGAGGAGAAAGCAGCGTAGAGGGATATGGGATTTTCATTTGACTCAGTGGGAGAAAGGAAATAATTGAAATAAAAAAAAAAGGATAAAACAGAGTGGGAAGGAGGTGAGGCAAACAGGAAAAGGGAAGAGAAAGGGGCAAAGCAGAAGAGAGCATAAGAAGACAGTAACGGTGAAAAGCATTGATACATGACAGACAGGTAAAGAAAGGGAAAATGTTTGAAATCTTTCACTGAAAATATCTGAGGAAGTGGATGGATGGGACATTCTGGGACTACAGCAGTCTCTTGATCTTTCCTATTTATAGATATTCAAGTGGCCCTGAGAAAACTGCAGTGTTCTCTATATTCCTTCTCTAGGAAAATATTGGCATTTATTTTTTGTGCATCAAGGAGAAGATGTGCATGACTAGGAAAGCATAAATAGCCAGTGGCATTATCCAGACATTGCTGCTTGTCCAGATACTCAGCATTTCAGAGGTTTTGTCTGTTAAAAGAAACAACCTTTTATTTATTGCAGGGATACTAGGCTGAATGGTGCATGGAAAATATTTTCTCTCATAAACACAGCAGGAACTTGCACAATAATTCCTAAGGATTTCATATTTGCAAATGAACCAAACCACTGGGCCTGATTCACCACTATATGATTTCAACTTTCCACTGAATGAAATACACTAACATTAACAGACTTTCAGCAGCACAATACTGGACTAATGCAGAATATTCTTGATTTCTAATTGCGTTAATGGTGCTTTCACTATTGTATAAGCTTCTGTCATTTGATTTTTTTTTTAATTTCTGGGAAGAATACATTTATATGTGGTTGATTCTTAAAAAAAAAAAAAACTGTTAGTGGTTAGAATAACCAAGTTAGAGATGAGCAAAAATTGGAATGTGCAGATTACATCCAAATTTTCCCTCAAAATAGTTCAATTATAAACAAAAGACTAGTCACAAAAGCAGCATGTGAATCAACATCATTAATACTCAGATCCTAGAATCTCACTCCTTGGCCAAGAATGAATTTCTAAAGAAGAAAAAATATCCTACAGAGACTTCTCAGACCACTGTACACTCTTGTCTTCCAAAAATAATTTACTCATCAAAAACTCAGTTGGCTTGAGCATGCTCAAAACTGCTACGCTACATGAATCCAGAAAAGAAGTATGAAAGCAGGGCAAGATCTGACCACAGCTGTGAAAAATAATATTCTAAACATCACTAGGGAGGACCACTCTGAAGAGCAGCAGATAACTGAGTGTCTTGCAACTGTTATTTAGTCTGGCATGTTTTGTCTAAGACAGAGAAGGGAGATGACAGTTTTTCTGAGATAAACCCTGACCTGAGACTACCCATTCATTCATCTCCTTTAGGAAATCATCTGTTATAAACCTACCCTCTATATACATCACAGAGCTGACCTTTCAACTTCTCACTCCATTGTAGATCATTATATAGGCTTCCTGTTAATAACATCTGCCTTTCAAGTGTTTCAAGACTGAAGAACATTAAGGAGAGGGGTTGCTATGATGTGTTAGTAAATTGCACTATAACTATTTTGTGGCTTATTACTGTGTCTGAATATATGCTTAGTGCTGGGCAAAGAAAAAGAATTGCAGAATTCATCACTGCCAAACCAAGAATTCAAACCTCATCCCCATCACCCACCAAGTTATGTGTTTTAAAAACACATGACTAAAAAATAATCATTCTGAATTTTTCTTTCTCATGAAAGCTGAGATTTCTCAGTAATCCTTGGGCTTCTGAACAAGCCTTTAGGAATATAGAATTGCAAGGCTGAGCCTAAAGTCAGCAGAACTAGTTACAACAGAGCTATACCTTAAAAAGCTCTGGTCTATATTAGAGTCAAGTTCTCTTCTAAGCTTGAGTGTGGACAAGAGACATACAGATTTATTACCCAGCCATTCAGAGCATATGTATATAGGAATGATAAAATCCAAACCTATCTGTATGATTTTTGCTGTATGGCTAATTTAAAAAACATTTAGAACATCTGGAATAAATAATGTTATTTTGTAAAAACACAAGCTATTCTCCAAATAAAAATGGACTAAGTTATTAACCAATGATGTTGTCTAGACAAACATTATAAGCTTGAATGTAGCCTTAAGCCAATAGCTGTTGTTACATCAGTCTACTCAGGGTGTGTTCATCCCAGGCCAGTTAGTTCCACATATTGTGCAGCCTAGACTGACAGGATTCATTAGGTGAAAGGCACTGTGCCAACATGTGCCTGACAGGGCTTTACAGCTTCAGTTTTCCACATAGTAAATGGACTGGCACTTCTGGTGCTGGACCTACAGGCATCGCTCATATCTTAAGTGTCTGGCTCACAACTCGGGCATCTAAAGCAAAATCAGATAATAGTCTCTTCTAGTTGTGCTTCACTTCTGTTGTCTGGATCAGCTGGAGCTAACTGTTCCACACTTCTCTTTGTTCCCTTTGAGAAGACCTAAGGTGGTGGGAAAACACCTTTCCAAGTGCAAACGGATTGGACAAGTAGATGCTGTGGCTTCTTTGCAGAAGAAACAATAAGCAAAACCAAGTAAACAAACAGAAAAACAAAACTCAAACATTTGGTTCCATTTCTTCTTATTCAGGTAAAATCTAGCCACAAATTTAACCCCACATGTGCTTGAATTTTGACTTTATTACCCTCGACGGCTTTATAATTGCATATAAGTATGTAACATAATGTGTATGCTCTCTCTTCCTACAGAAAAATACTGCTTGCTGTAATCTAATCTCTCAGCAGAGACTGTTGCTTGTTAAAGGTGAGAATTCTCCAGAATGAGACAGCTACAACAAGAAAGAAAGCATAAAAACAAGGTTGTGGGAGAGTAACAACAGGAATGCCCAGAAAGGAGACATGCAAGATGAATGGGCATCTGAGAAAAAGTGAAGATGTAAGTGGTTATTTGGAGATCCTGAGGACTGCTAGCTGCCACCACTCAGTGCTGAAAATATATCTTGGAGAGGACATGCAGAATCAGCTAATGTCTGTGCCAGTGCTCGCAGACAAGGAACTTGAGCAGTGGTAGGTTTACAGCAGGAAATCTAATGAAGTCCATTTGGCATCTCCTGCCTATCTCATAGCTGGCTGATAATTTTTGCCCTGCAGTTATCACTTAATCTGTCTGCCAACCTTCTTTCTTTGCATGCTATCCTATATTTATACACTTCTATAACCAGAATTGATCCATCCAAAGTGGAATATCTGGTCCTTTATCCCTCTCTGAAGTGTTGGCGTTCAAGGAAGGCGGCAGGATTCACTACTAATCACTCACAGAGGGGCTGTTAGTGTCAGCCCCATCCCTGGGCTCCCTCAAAGATATTCTTCAGCCAGGCTGCATAAAACAGATTACCTCCAGGCTTTCCATCTATCTTGGAACTGGCCTTGTTCTTTCATTTCTATTTATCAAAATGTACAATTGGACCCATTAGTGGCCAAAATGATAAATACTTTATTCCTTTGGACTCTTTTTTTTTCCCCTTTCATTTTCTGAGGGACAACCAAGCACTTCTAGCTTTGTCAGAGATGGTGAATTACTAAAAGGAAATTCCTTTCCTCCCTCAGTTTCTCCCCCTTCTTGCCCCCCAAAATGAGAACTAAAATGATTCTTATTAAGGTAATGATAGGTAAAACAGACCTGAGTCTTGCTCTGGCTCAAAGCATACTGCTTTGCACAGTAATTGCCCATTTTTATAGCGCTGCTTTCCCCATGTTGAAGAAGAGGAAAATGATCTTCAGAATGAAGTCTTATACAAAGATGGACTTCCATGGCAGAGCTGAACTGTAAGCTGCTCTCTCAAAGTCACACATAAATGAGCCTCATCACAGTTCACGTTGCAGTTAAAAATATACTAGGGATAGCAAAAACCTGGCCCGACACCCCGACGGGTCTTTGCAAGCGTAATTTTGCATTCCTACAAGTCAACTGAAAATCCCCTGGTACTGGCAGAGGCCCAGTGATATTTCCCCATGCCCTGACTCATGTCCTTGACGAGGACTGAAGCATGACGATGCTTTGCAATTGGTGGCTTTTCTGAGAGCAACCAGAGGCTGAGTGTAACCAGGGAGTGCACCTAGGGATGGCACTAGGTTAGAGCTCTTTCTCCAGGGCGCCTGAAAATACAGGAAAAACAGGTCTGCTGCACCCTATGTGCATGTATGCCAAAGCCAACCTCAAAGGCACCAGGCAAGCTGAATAGTGAGGAAACTGTGTCAAGCAAACAGGTGTCCTCTCCCTTGTGTGAGTAGTAAAGCAACCAAATTAGGGGTAAGAGAGCATTTGCAATGCCAGTGCAGGCCTACTTATTTTGGGAGGAGATTGTTTCCTTTTTCAATGTGAGCTTTCTGTATGGCTTGTTGTACCTGCACTGTAGCTGATCATGGCATGGCATCAGTTATTATTTTGCACCTGAAAACCAGAATTGAATTATAGGACTAAGATGGAGCGTGCGTTACCCCACAGGGGAAGCTCAAGGCTGGGAGTTAAGAAGACGGCTTCTACACATACATGCCTGCTGTTACTCACAGCTCTATGCCACTGTCTGCATTCCTCACTGGTATGGTTGGCATAGACCATGGGGAACATATTTGTCCCATGGATTTCTTGGAAAAATTTTTAGGGAGCCATTGAGCAATGCTTTGCTTGAGATATGCTGAGTCTTACCCTAGAATGGCAACTTTCCAGGCAACTCAGGCCAGCTTTGAGGTGTCCACAAATGCCACTGCTGCAACTCATAGGGGAAAACAGGGCCCCACATCACTATCTGAAGGACTTCTTCAGTGATATTTCATTTCCCTCCTTCCAACACATTAAAATGAGGTTAGAAAAGATTCTTCCTTTGAATATATATCATATCCAGAAAACAGCTTTTTGAGTGACTTTCAAGAACAGTTTCATTGAGAAGAGAAGGGGACACGACTTTCCTATGAAACTTCTGCTTCCACAGGCACAAGGACTTCTTGAGAAAGAGGTTATTTCTGTGTCACAGGAAGAAAGGATCTTATAATTTGTAATTAAGGACAGGCTAAGCATCCAGGCCAAAAGTTCTTGTGGTTGATCGCTAAAAACACAAAGATAAGTGAATCACTTGTAACCCAACATCTAAGAAAAGAAAATAAAAAAAAAACCCTAATCACAGCTTTTCCTCATACACTATAGTTTTAGATGGGAGGCTCTGTGAGACACAGTGTAACTATGACGTGTGAGTGGCAGAATTAAGATGATTTGATTAAACTTGCATGACAGACACAAGCTGGAGGGCAAGGAGAAATGGATAGGGTATTTTGATAGACATGTGACACCTGTGTCCTGTGATTTCTCAATGTTTCTATTCAGGAGCTATTTTAGTTTGTCTGTGCATTAGAGACAAAGTAGTATGTCTGAGAAAAAAAAAATCAGAAGTTTGCATCATTTGAGAAAAGAGAGGAAAAGAACATTAGTCTGTAGGTAGATTTTTGGTTTTTGAAATGAAATAATTCACAAAGAAATATTGGTTTTGAAGGGGTCAAAGTGGGCATCAGGTTGACATACCGATCATTTCTCATAACATTTGAGCTGGAGGGAAGCGTCTGCTCATGTCTATGACCTTTTGCAGCAGACTTGAGTGTGCACAGCGCCCTGCACTCACCCAGACACAGTCCCGGCGATAACACAGTATTTTATTTTGCACTGATGATAGCAATAAGATGGAGACAATTCTTCACCAAGAACTCATAAGTAAATATATATTCATTTGGTCTGGCCCCATTATGTGCACAGGCAATCTAGTTGCAGCTTTAGTTGAACTCAAATCCTTGAACCTAAGGAGATCCTAAGGAGATATCACATTTTAATAACCCACTTCTCCTTACTCTGACTATTGCACTGAGGATTAGTTGGCCAGAGATGTCCTCCAGTGTTGCAGTCTCCACAAAGGCAGGAATTAGCTAATTGGGCTGTTATTGCTGGATGCCCTGGGGCCGGCAGCAGTGCCTGCTACCACACAGTGGGATTTGCTGGCAGCACCTCGGACAGGTGGCTGAACAAGCAGAGATGAGCCAGGGAGATGCTGCTGCAACCATCCTCCCAGCTGCCATTACCCACCTACTCTTATCTAAAAGTACCTAGCAATATCAGAGACGGTATCCATTTACTGTGACTCCCCTCCTTACATGCTGCATGGGTGCTGGTGTAGAGCCAGCGATGAGCAAGGCTCTGGGCGAGCACAGTCAGCGCTTCTGGAGGCAGATGTAGCTCTTGGGATAACAAGAAACTTTCTCACCTCATTTGCTGACTCAGAGTGTTTCAACGGTGTGATCTCATGTCCCTTTCCCCTAATCTTTTCTCCCCTTTCAGGAAGCAACTGTTTGTTTGTTTTGCCTCTTGCTTGGGTAGCCCATAATGTTGCTGGTTTGGAAATAAAAGGCATCATTAGTTATTGTGCTCTTTTGTAATGGATACACTTGTACCAGATTCCAAACTATTTGTACTGTGAGGGCCATCTATGATTATAATCTAGAGAGCCAGTGAGGAATGGCATTTCCATACCACAGGAATTCACAGAAATTTGACACTTGTTTTCCTTTGGAATGAAAAGTCAATATACTGAAAGTTTCCATGCCACCGAAATTCTTACTGTTTCACTACTTTTTTTTTTTTTTTTTTAATGGTGCAGTACTTTTCAAAGTAGCAATATTTCCATACAGTAATGCTGAGAAATTGCAGTATAATGTCAGACAAAAATACATGAAATATTAATGTGTTAAATTTAATTTAGTGATTCTGTTAAATGTATCGACTTCTCTGATAAAAGCAGAAAAATATACCTGCAGGAGAAACTCAAGATACTTGAGTGCAGCGAATAATTGGAAAAATAGAGACAGCATATTTAAAATTGATTTTTGAATTTAATAGGTTTCTGTAATGTCATCTTTCTGACAAAAGGCATTATTTTTCCATGTATCCAAAATATGTGGCTGGTTCTAGTAAGGATGATTTCCTAGTTGGTTTAAATTGGGTATCTTGCCCAGCTCCGTAGCACATCAGTTTAGTTTCCTTTCAGCTGCTCATTGCTGAAGGTTGCCTTCCGTTGCCTTCTGAGCAAGAGATGGTGCTCCCTGGTGCTCTGCAAGAATCATGAGTTAATCTCCATGTCAGATCCCTGCCAGAACATGCTGGCAAATCAATAAAAAGAAAGGGCTGCTGCAATGTCCCTATGCAAGCTAGTTCAAAACAGTGTGTGAACATTGTCTCCACAGCCTAGTCACTCATCCTGGTCATCTGGGTGAGCCCAGCAGCAGTTTTGCTTTTTTTTTCCTTTTTCATTGCTGCCAATGCTGTTGTTTTAGGAAGCTCCCGTGGCTGGAGACATTTTGGGACCTCTCAAACACATTAATTAGGGCAGAATATGCCTGAGTTTAGATCTTTGCTTCAGGAAGAAAGAATATCTCCTTAGGATCTCCTTATGTTCAAGGATTTGAGTTCAACTAAAGCTGCAACTAGATTGCC
>JAVCKT010097918.1:0-11211 GCA_032273925.1 Rhynchotus rufescens
TTAACTTTGTCTTGATAAAAGCAGTGTTTAATGTTGACCATGTTTAGTCATTCTTCTTCTCTCTCTCTCTCTCTCTTTTTTTTTTTTTTATCCTAAAGGGAGAAGGGGGTGAGATGAAATCACCAGCCTCTGACATTCTTGAGAACTTATATCTAGCAGATCAAGATGCCACTATACCTTTCCAGGCTGGTTGGCATCATTACGAGCTCAATTTTAAAGGTACCATTCTCATTTATTGCTATGCAGTGTTTGCTCTGTCCAGGGTCTCACGTAGGAGCGGAAATGGGATGATACTACATCATGTAATGAGGTGAAATCAGGGAACCCTATGAATTGGTAAAATGAATAATTAAACATCTTTCAGTATCAATCAAGCTCTTGCAGTAACTTTTAGAGAATGTTAATATATAAAGAAATTAACAAGACACAGTTTCAGAAAGAGAGTTACAGGGAAGGGTGGGAAGCTTGTGCAGGTTTTGTCCAGTTCATCTTCAGTAGACAATATTGACAATGAAAATGCTGTCTTTCATGAATAACTCCACCTTATAGACTCCTTCAGGATTTTTTCTTTTTCCTTCTCTCTTCCCCTCCAGAAATGACCCAGACAAATGTCCGCCTTAGAGCTCAAAGAAAGGTCTGCAGACGTCCAAAGTTCGTGTCTTCTGAAGATGTGGAGAAGATAAAGAAAGGGTAATGCTGCATCTGAATTGTGGTCATTGGTCAGAAGTACCTGTAAGGCAAATGGTTGTCAGTACTGGCACTCATTGTGCAAAAAATGCAACTGTTATTGGAAGAAAACCTCTCCACTTGATTGACCAGAAAGGGTACCAGGGCCTCTGCCTGCTTGGTGCATCACCAAGTGGCTGGGCTTTGTGTTAATCCATGTACTGTAGGGTGTAGGTTTTGGGGAAAGGCTACTATTTCTTAAAGAAGCAAATGAAAGAGGTTGGACAACTGAGTGACATCATGCAAAGCCCAGCTTACAAAATGAGTCTTTATCCCTGGTCCTTTGTGGCATGGGGAAGATATTTTTTTTTTTATTTGGAAGATGGGGAGTATTTCTGGGGGGAGGTAGTAGGAACTGACTTAAGAGGATGCTGCCAGTTTCAAAGCTCATAGCTTTGAATAGAATAATAGCTTCTATAGAAATATAGAATTATTAACACCTAACATAACACCTAACACTTTTTTTTCCTTTCTGTTTGGAAACAGACAAAGGGATTCTTCTATTCCAAATCAAACATGTCCTGTCCACTGGGATCAATCTGCACTACCTGAGTTGGGATATAAGGTATTTTTTTCTCTCCCTTTGTAATTCTGATGAAAAGGCATGATAGGAAGGGAGACACTGTTTAAGTGAAGGGATCACAGTAAGTAGATGATAAAATGTGACAAGAATTGGTTTTTTGAGTACATGTGCTAAATGTCTAGATGACTTCCAAAGAGCTTCTGAAGAAGGTGCCATTCTTGTTTCTACTCCTCATTATAAAGACAAATTCAGGACACACAAGTCCACTATTAAAAATGTTGCAGTGGCGCACAGGTGGACTAGATAAGCAAGTGGATTCTGGAAAGTATGTATTTCTTCAGTAGAACATGGGCTGCAAACAAATCCTGTCTCCATCGACTGTTATAAAACCATAAAGAATAATACCATCATGGTTGTCAGTGGATAAGGTTTGGCCTGGAAAACTAGACAAGTCAGTCTCTACATGCTCTAAAGATGACACTCTGCACTGATACACATCGCAGACCTGAGCACAGCCCATAGCCTCAAAGAATGGCAGAGAGAAAGCATTATTGTCACTAGGATCTAGAGCTATTTGCAGTAGTATTCGAATAGAGTTACACTGGGAGTAGTATTAGAAACAGAAATAGTACTTTTTAGCTTACATAACCTGGTCCTGTTCTCTTGCTTTGTGTTGCACATTTCATTTTACTCCCACTCTCCTCTTTTGCTGGTTATACCTTACATAAATTTGCTCTGTAGGTCATCTCCTTCCAGATAGCTAAATCCTATTTTCCACAATTAATCAGAAAAGTATTCTTTCCGGATTATATCAGATACACAGCTTCTGCTGATTTATTTAATTCATGAGAGTTTGTGTGGGAATCTGCACCTTTTTTAAGTAGCGTAATACCAACTTCAACTGGCATTTTTTAAAGGAATGATAGGAAGAACACTACCTCTGTCCTTTTTAGATCTCTCTCTTGCATGCACTTCCGGCTTCCCTCATTTTCTCTGCACACTTCCATCTCCATTTGAGTTGAATCTTTTTATTAAGTGTTTCTGAAGTCACTGAGGTGAGAGGCTTAAATACAATGGTAATTTGATGCTTAGATCCATGGTACCTCTGGTGTTTGTGGGGATGTGTGAAATAGAAGGATCATATTGTTTCTCAGAACTTGATTTGCTTGCTGACCTAAAAAGACCATCTCTGAACTTGTAAATTGAGTGTCTTCGATACAAAAGGAGAGGTTAACTCTGTATCAAAAAGTGACAATGACAGTAGTATCTGTCAGAACTAGGAATCCAAGGCTGGACTAGATTAAGCATTTTCTCTGGGACCCTAAGCATGTTTTTTTATAGTAGGTAATATTGGGACTGACTGAGATTCTGGATGCATGCGACGACTGTCATAACATCTGTCAATAACAACTTGATGAATTCCCTCTTCTGCAAACACTGGCAAACATTCCTGCGCTGGAAGTGATACATTTCAAAAGGAGCATCAATGAGACAGGAAGATAATCATCTTCCTTATTTAAAAACAGGAGCTCTGCTTTGGTAGTATGGTTGATTTTGAGTATTGCAGCATGTTACTCTATAAATCTTTTATTCTCATAAGCCATTCTCTAGCATAGAGTCTGTAAAGTGCATGTTAGACATAGGTAGCACCAGTTGCAAAAGTGGTGTGAATCTCCTCTTGTTTAAACAGACCAAATGGAATTCAGGAGTTGATACGCTTACAGGCTTCACTAGCTCTTGATGCTATATTTCAGTGTTTCAAGTTATACCTCTCATCTAGAACAGAGACATGAGTGCCAACAAGGCGGTGTGCTGTTCTGTCGGTACATGGGTCTTTGTGTGACTGTTGTTTTGCTGAAGCATGACATGCATGCCAACGCTTGCTGTGCTGTAACAAGAGCGGGAGCTGATGCATCAGCAAGAGTCTAGCTTTGCACTCCATAAATGGTAGCCATAGTTGGGTCAGCCCATCCAATCCTACTTCTTCCAAGACCTATGTTAAGCAGACATCACAGTTTGACCTCCCATAGGATCGTTACTATGAGGTATCAAGCTGTTCCCCTTTATTAACAAGAAATGCATTTTGGAGGCAAGAAGAAGGAACCCACACAGGCTGGCTGCAAGAGGACTGGCTTTGTTGCTTGTAAACCATCATATTAAAATATAATTTATGTACCTGTCCTACAGGATCAGGCCTCGTGCCTCGCGACTGACCTCCTGTTTCCAGAGAGTTCCCTGACTCTCACCTCCAGTGAGAATCCCTCAGCAGAATACGCAACATAGTAAAAGCATATTTTGTCATCTGAATAAGAACCTTAGGCATATAATTTAAGAGTTGTAATGCTTAAATATATTATAGCTATAATTTTCATCCAATAGGTGATGAAGAAGTTGATCTGTGGTATCCTAGAGTGTGCAGATAATAAAATTCTCACTCAGGCAGATGGAAGTTTTGCAAAATGGCTTTGAAAAAGTACAGTGCTACATGGGAAATATCATTCCGCATTGTAAAAGCTATTTAATAAATCCAAAGAAGTAATTCTTCTGTGTGCAGCTGACTGTATTCTTCTTTTTATGCTTATAAGACTTTCCTGTGAAAGGCCTCTTCATTCAAATATTTAATCAACAAACTGGACGTGGTCTCTGGAAAAAGTTTTCTTTGTTTGCAGTGTGAAGTCTTATTTTTTTCTCTCTAAACTCATTTTGAGCTTGGAGGAGAGAGTTTGTGACAAGAAGGCCAAGCTGTAGGTTTCACGTTACCTCCCAGGAAGATGGTAGTTTTCCTTCCTGAACTATATCTGTGAGGCAGGGGATATTGGGCTTTCAACCTGAAGTCATAAGGAATCCTACTGGGCTTAGGCAGCAGTAAACTGAGAAGTCTTACCAAGCAGCATCTCTCTGCCAGCACTTTGCATTTCCAGTCTGCTTTACAGAAGGTAAACGGTCTTTTCAGAAGATTAAAGGCACAGATGACTTTTTGAAGATAAAATTACCAAATTCATGCATGACAGAAGGCAGCAAGAGAGCACAATTCATGTTTTAATTCTCTGTTGCACTGACCTTTCTTTAGAGGAAATGTCAACTTTTGGGAAGCTTGCAAACAGTGGAAGAAGTATTGACAAGTGTATGCTTGGTTGTCCTAGCATAGGAGTAGACATGTTTAATTAAGCAGTTCTGCAGTTCCTGAAGCTCTTATTGAAGTGTGAGTTCTTGAGTTTTAACTTAGAAAAACTAAAGAACAATGATGTGGGGTGGCTGTAGAGATTCTGTGTTTCCTTTGTAATAGCCAAAGCTCCCTGAAATGTCTGGGGATAAATGCCACTGTCATCTGCAGCTTTTGTTCTTAATCTTAATATGTCCAGTTATTTTAAGATTGTTTTCTTACTGCAGTCTAAATTCTTGCATTTTGCCTCTACCTTGGACATGATCATTTAACTGACCCCTTTTATACCTTCAGTGTGCTTCCACAGGAGAGAAAAGATGTCCTTGGGGAGCAGAAGTGGCAGGCTGATTTCCATTCTTACTGTCTGCCCCAATTGTTCACATCAGTCTAAAGCACCAAAATAAACCCTCTTAGGTTATTGGGAGTCCCTTGAAATTACATTTGCTTCAGTTCAGCTTTTGTGTGTTACAAGTTGGACCTTCATGGATTCTTTTGCTTTGGTTTGTATTTTATAGGCAGTGGAGCTCACTAGTACATCCTCTGAATACAACTTAATACAGAAGATGTTTGAGAAGACTATGAAAAGGCACTCTGTCCATAGGATATGTAGGATCCAGAATCCGTCCCTCTGGAAAGTATTTCAGTGGTTTGTATTTGTTCTGTCATTGTGAAAGGGAGGGAGTCCCAAGTTCTGTCCTCCTACACCTGCTTCCAGGAAGGTAAAGAGGTTAACACCTGTGCTTTAAACTGCACCTGTGTTTGTTTTGTAGGAGCAGTTTCAGAAGTGAAATTCAGTGGCTAACTCCTATGAGTCTGACTCATGCTTTAAATCAGTGATCACTGAGTTCCATAGCTCCTTTGGAGTTTTCAGCATCTCTATCAGTAATGTTGAATTGCATATTGCCAGTTTGAATACCAACAGATTTGAGTTGGCACTAGTGCAATAAATTACGATGTTCATTTCCTCACAGAAAAAAAACTATCTGCCATTGCTTCTCTCCTGGCTGTGCCTGCCCAGCACACCAGATATCACTGAGGGGCCGGGCTGCTGAAGGCTTAGAGGAGCCCAGGTCATAGAGGGGTACACAGTAGGAGTACACAGCCTAGGCAGAAAGCCCAGCTCAGCACAGCCATGTGCCCTTTCAGCATGATTGTCCCTGTGTGTGTGGCAGTTTGAGTTCAGCAGAGGAGTAAGGAAAACCTCTGTCTAGTGTTTCCCAATTGCTGGAGTAGGAAGAATCTGCAGTTGCCATCCCCCCCCCTACTCTACGGAGGAAGTTTGGGATGGGAGGGGTGGGACAGGAGAGGTGAAAGGAAAGCAGAGCTAGTAGGATCCTGCAAGGGACAAAAAGATTGATATGGGCAGAACTGTCTTAGTACTGCTGCTTATTTCTGGTTCTCTTCCATGAATGTATGTGGAAGTACTTCACAGTGAGATCAGTTTATTGCTCCTCTTGTTTGTTTGTTGTGCTGCTAGTCTGCCTAAGGAGAGAGAGGAGAAATCGCCTCCAGCTGGTAATTGCATGCACATTACATACTTAGGAATGTTACTGGGTTTGTTTTTAACCCCCTCCTCTGTTTTCTTCCACAACTTTCTTCTCCACTGCCTTCTGTTAGGCAAAAGGAGCAGATGAAGAAGGAAAATGGAGGGAAGGAAGTAGAGGAAAGGCTTCTGTTCCATGGTGCCAAGAGCTCTTTCCTGGAAGCTATCTGCAATCACAACTTTGACTGGAGGATTTGTGGAAGCAATGGGACAACCTATGGAAAGGGTATGTAGGAAGTGACTGTAGGCTTTATAGATCTTAGGCTCCCCTATGGAGAATGTCCTCTGGGGTAGATGAGAAGCAATCAACATTTGGAAGCTCTGTCTTTTAAGTATAGAGGGCAGGAATTAGTTGTATGATTTTCACTCCATCTGGAGAGGGCAGGAAGTTACCTTGTGCAAGCTGATGTCTTTTCTCCAAGTTCAAAGAGACTTAATTCCGGGATTTGAAAAAGTCTCTGTTGCTGCAGATGGGACCTCTTGAGGGCTCAAGTTCATAGTTGGAATTTGCTAGAGAAATGACTGCTGGCCTCCGTGGCAGGGAGCAGGAAGGACATGAAGTCCCTCCATATAGTGAAGAAAAGTTCTCTTGATTGCTTCTCTAACCCTCTCATAACAACACACATGCCTGTAACATTTGGAGTTTGGTTTGTTTGATTTCTGCTTATTCCTAAAGGCAAAACTTCTGAATAGAAATTCTATGGTGAAATGCTTTGATTCTTGTCAAGAATTCTGTGGTAGTGCATAGGTTGAATATGAGCAGCCCTGCAGGTTGGCTCAAAGAACTCTGGAGAAAGGAGGAAAACTCCATTTTAACTCTAGCTTTCCAAATTAATTCCTTCTACCATTTCTTCTTACTATGTTCTAGGAAGTTACTTTGCCAGAGATGCTTCCTATTCCCATGAATACTGCCAACCTACTGTAAAAGCAGCTGTAATGTTTGTGGCTCGTGTATTGGTTGGAGATTTTGTTGAAGGCAATGCAAGCTACGTTCGTCCCCCAAGCAAATCTGCTAATGTGCTTCGGTTTTATGACAGCTGTGTGGACAACAAGTTAAATCCCTCCATTTTTGTTGTCTTTGAAAAAAATCAGATTTACCCAGAGTATTTAATAGAGTATAAGGAGGCAGAAAAGAAATGTATTGTGTCTTAGAGAATGATGATAGCAGGCTGTATCCCTCATCTTGTTCTCCCTTTAACTCGGTGACTTCTTTTCCTATACCCATCTTTTGAGTGTTTTATTGAAGAACTTCCATAATGAGGAGGCCTGGAAAACAGAGGTTGTCTTTAAGAGACTCATCACCTTGTCTTCTCCTCTTACTTACCAAAATTTAAGAAACATTTGCATAAGCAGAGTACAACTGGGTGAATTTTGTCACGTTGGTGGATAAATAATAGTAAATAGTTATTTTGAAAATATGTAAAGAGAATTTATTTCTCTTTAAAAATCAGTTCAGATAAGAGAAAAATCAACAGCATGGTAGTTTTTAATTGTTTTTTAGTGGTTCTCCAATAGGCTCCTGTAGTGTTTTGCAATGCTGAGGGCTTTGTGAAGTCTTTAAGATTCTTTTACATACAGAATATGGCTGTTCTTGAGGCTCTCTTCTGTCACAATTCTAAGCAAGTTGAAGTACTTAAAAATGATGTGACTTCGTTTTCAAAATGCCATTTATTAATATCATACTAGTGTGATATTTAACATAGTAAAAATAAAACTTTTTAAGCTCATATAGAACACTCTACAATGAGGAAGTTACAGTTGTCTTGTGGCAGCTACTACACTTGAGATCAGAAAACTCTTGGATCAAAATCTTTTTGCTGATCTACAAAGAGTTAGTGTAGTAACTTGTTTTGGACCTAGAGAGTGCAGATAGGACAGCAGAACTCAAACTCTGGAAATCAGAGTCTAGGAAGCCTCTTGTCCTCAGATACGGTGGTTTGTCAGCAACTAATGGCCATAAGCATGTAAAAATTCTTTCAAAATATGGACCAGCCTTTAAAATGAATGCACCTGTGCATTTTTCTCAGTAAGAACAATTTCTGAGCAAATGCTGTAGGACAGGAGTAATTTCTTAAGATACATTGATATTTTCTGTCCTACATTACTTTTCATTTTTCCAGAAGTTAAACTAGTGAAAGAGGATATCTCCCTTTCAAGGTCAGTGATAGAAAGAGCTAAAGTCCTAAAAAACTTACATCCATGTTTTGAGGCCTATATTGAGTTTATGTGAGAACTGACAAGGTTAAGCCAAGTGTAATTCCTTTTTTCTTTGAGCCTGTGTGTATCACCAAAGTGCATATACTTTCGTCTGGATCTGTTTTTACAGAAACTTCCTTTACTTTGTTTTCCTTGGTGATGTGCAACCCTATTAATGGTGGTGAAACCCTTTTTTATTGTTAAATGCTTTGAGACTTCCCGACAAGGAAAACGCGATACAGAGCTTTCACTGAATTGTAACATCCCTTGAATTGAAACCCTCTGTACAAGGATAATTTCCCACTGTCTCAGTGAGGCCATCCAGCTGATAAGAGGAAGACTGTTGCTGAGGGCAACGAATGAATAATTTTTCATTTGGGGTCACTCTTTCAGGAAAATGAGTAGCCTCCCAGCTATTTCTGTCTTCAACACAAGTCAGTAAATCAAATATATTACTCAAAGATCAGAAATAACAAAGAGGATGGGGAAGTGTATAAAACTAGGAAAACACATTAAAATAACTGTTTTAGAAGTAAATGCCAAAACTCATTGTTAATAACAGGAGGAAACAATTTTATTGTAATTAAAATCTCTCACTCTGCCTCTAGAGTTCCTTTATCACTTTGAAATATGTAATTTATTTTAAAATAAATATATTTTTCAGTCTCTGCTAGCTTCTTCATGTGCATTTATCCTGCTGCAGACCTCTACCTTCTTTCTGGTACTGACCCAAAAAGGGAAAATACTGTGATACTAGGAAGACGGAGCGTACACAGGAATCAGCTTTCCTACCTGCTGACACCTCAGCCTCTTCCCAAGGCCTGCTAAGAAGACTGCCTCACAAGAGAAATGCAATGCGTGGCAGAGGTACACAGCTCTCTCAACAAGGTCTGAAGAGCTGCAGACTTTGGTCCCAGATGTCGTTTAGTCACCCATGTTCAGAGGAACTGACAGCCTTAAGTCCCAGTGGCTCCACAAGCACTCACTTTGGAAGGAAAAAGGGCTACACTTAGGAGGTGGTATTGTCAAAGCACCCTCCTGACTCACTTCTCCTGGGACGTGGATTTCAAAGGGCTTTCTTACGGCAATCAGAGTCAAAAAGAATCTGGTGCCACACTTTACAAAAAGGTCTTGCTGAACGACAACACTCTTTAAAACTCTTCAAAAAAATGAGGCCACCCAGAAAAAGCATGGCTAAAGGAGACTAGAGCCAACCATGCAATACTGTCTTTGTAGAGAATCCTGTACAACCCTCTGTGCCCACTTTCGCTAGGAAGTCTTCTCAACTGTGGATTTGAAGGTGCACCATACATAGGAAAGAAATGGGTAATGGAGGGGGCTAGCAGCACTCCGAGCTAAATAGCTGCCGGAATGAGCCAAGTATTTGCTGAGTCTGAAAATATTGGTGTTGCTTTTGAATTTATGGACATGACTTTCTCGCCTCTCCTGTGAACTTGCCTTCCTGATTCAGGAGAGTCTTTCTCGCCATAATTAGACGCCAGCTTTTGCAAGTGAGTGCTCTGCAGAGAAAAGAGACAGGTTCAAAACTGCAACCTTGGCAGACAGCAGTTCAGAGCTTCTTAGATGCTCCTGCCCCAAACAATGGAGCTTCCTTGGGTAGATGCTGAAGCTCCCTGAAAAACATGTATAGCTTTCTAACGGACTTGTTTGTTGTTTGAGAGCAAAGATTAAAGAAGAGCATTCAGTCGTTTGGAGACGTTATGCACAAGT
This sequence comes from Rhynchotus rufescens, assembly GCA_032273925.1. Classification (NCBI taxonomy): domain Eukaryota; kingdom Metazoa; phylum Chordata; class Aves; order Tinamiformes; family Tinamidae; genus Rhynchotus; species Rhynchotus rufescens. Next base: position 9,883 of record JAVCKT010097918.1, read on the forward strand.
TCTGTGTGCCCACAGCAGTGGTACTGCCAAGAGGCAACACAAGTGAGGCTGAAAAGCCTTGAAAAGTGGAGTAAGTTCCTTTTCATGAGCAAATATTCCAGACGTAAGAAGTTTGTGCACGTACTGCCCAGCAGATCCTGTATCTTTTGACCTCCATTCTCCCTTTCAACCAGATTCCAGACATAAATCTCTTAGGGGATGATCCTATTGGCACAGCTAGTTGCATGGGATCATAAAAGAAGGGAAGATCTCGAAGGGAAGGGCTCTGGAGCAGATGCTCGTGCTGGAGCTCCTTGTCTAGAGGTGAACCACTGCGGCCCAGTGCCGCCGAGCGAGAAAGCGCAGGCAGCGAGCAGCACAAGCCAGCCCCAGAGCCCCCGCCTGAGCGGGCAGCGCGGAGCCCTGTGGCGGAGGTGGCCCTAACTCAGTGGGGGCGGAGCCGGCAGGACAGGCGGGAACGCAAAGGCTGCCCCAAGGGAGCACAAGCGACCAGGAGCACGGGAACAGAGAGTCAGTAGGGCATGGTGTGGCAGTTCACGCGGCAGTTAGGGCAGGGAGTCCCCTCCCAGGCGAGCAAAAGAATTCTGCTCACAGTCTCTTCCCTCAGCGGGAGACCAGAGGAAACCATGGTCTTTACTCGTCAGAGAGCTTGTGCCAGGAAGACTGTGGCGATGCAGACTGAACCACCACAGAAGCACGCAGCAGTCCAGGTCTCTAGCTGTGAGGAATGCTTGGGCCTCTCCTTGGTCCCAGGGAGGGGCAAAAATGCCTCCTGCCTTAGGTGTGAGCAGGTGGAGGACCTGCTTAGCCTAGTGGTGGAGCTGAAGGAGGAGGTGGAAAGGCTCAGGGCCATCAGGGAATGTGGAAGAGAAATAGACTGGTGGAGCTGCGTTCTGCAGTCCTCCCAGGAAAGGCACCTAGTGAACCCCGCAGTTCAGTCTGGAAAGCCAGCACCCTCTTGCCACAGGGTGGAGGGAAGAGAATTAGCAGTATCCAAGGATGAACAACAATGGAAAAGGGTCCCTGTTCGGGATGGCAGGACAACCCTTCCCTGGCCCACCTCACCCCTGTCAGTGACCACATCCAACAGGTATGAGGCCCTGGACCTTGAGGAGCACCCGGAAGAAGTGGCGGGTGATTGTTATGGGTGACTCCCTGCTGCAGGGCATGGAGGCACCCATCTGCAGACCCGACCCCTTATCCAGGGACGTCTGCTGCTTGCCAGGGGCTCGAATAAGGGATGTTACAAAGAGGCTCCCTCGGATGGTCCGAAACACTGACTATTATCCCCTGCTGCTATTTCACGTGGGTGCTAATGATGCCATGGGG
>JAVCKT010097919.1:0-11211 GCA_032273925.1 Rhynchotus rufescens
GTTGTTTTTTAAAGAGGACTGGGAATGACAACAAAATAAGGCTGGTTGGTTGGAAGGATGAGCGAAGCTGCCTGGTGGCCCCGCAGCTTCCCTGCCGAGAAGCTGCAGAACTCAGGTCTGCCCGCAACAAATCAACAGAGCTTGCCTGGGCTTCTGGAAGAGTGGAGTTCGTCACGGAAGGAGACAAGTGGACAAGAAGGCTGCAACAATTCGGGCCGGGGCAGAGGAGTTTACAAAGCGAGAGGAACAGGAAGAATGGATGTGGGCTGGTTTGCTCGACCTCCCCTTGTACAGCACAGGTCAGTACTCACTTCTTTTCAGCAGAAACGTTAGGGAACCACCCAAATTCCCCATGGGGAACCTGGCTCCCCCTTGCCCTCCTCTTGATTTTCACAGGAATCCTTATACCACGGGCCTCGTCTGCCACAGTCACCCCCAGCTAGGGACAAGTCTGCTCACTTCCTCGCCAGCCTAAGATGAATTCACTGCAAACAGACACGGGATGTCAATACTGTGACCATACTAACAAAATACTGTGTTTTGGAAAGGGCTGTTTCATGACAATCTGAAGACCAGAAAGGAGAGATTTTTTTGATGACAGCTGCATGAGCCAGTGATCAACATCTTTTAATCCAACATATGATCTCTAAAGGTCCCTTCCAGCCATAACATCCCTACGATTCTATGATCGATGTTTTGGTTTTGTTTCAGCTTCAGGTTACAGCTATTGTCTTGTTTAACATAACAGCATTTGTTAACAACTGCAGTGCACACCTGTAGCATAGCTCAGTCAGGAGTTGTTCCATACACCCATAGAAATGCACCCAAATTAAAAAAAAAAAAAGGACACCTTAAGAAAAAATTATCCATGAAGGTTTTATGGGGCAGAGGGAGAGGGCTGCATAAGTGTGTGTGGTGTGCATGTGTGTGTGTTTGTGGTATTTGTGTGTGTTTTAACAAAACACTATCCTCAGCTCCGTTCAAGAGAATATATCTAATAAATGAACTCTTCTTGTCTCTATGCTGTAGAAAAGCACACTGGTTTAGAGAAAGTAAAACAATCAAGCCTCAAATTAGCATCTATGTAAGGTCAAGCATTAAGGAATAAACGTTTAACCATTTATCTCACTACCTTAAAGAGCAAGGCAAGAGGTGTTTCAGCACTAGATATCTGAGACACTGTCATTTTTAATTTTTATTTTTATTCCAGAAAAGGGTTTGTACAGATTGATGGCAGCTGCTCGCTACATCATAAACAAGATAAAAACAAACTTTTTTTTTTTTGGTAATTTACGATAGAAAGCTCAATCACATGTTACGACTGAATGTGGTCTGTATTTTCAAGAAGGCACATGACAATATCTTCGCCCATTAAATATCCATGACAATATCTATGCCAATACATATCACTGAATATGTGCAGCATTCCTGGTTCCTGGAGATTGCATCATCCTTACAATTTGCTTTTTAAGCACACCAGATGCCATGACTTGCCAGGACTTTGAGTCAATTCACCTCTCGTGTCTGTTACATGGGCAAGACTGTGTCCTTCTTTGTACAGAAAGTCCTTCTTTGTACAGAAGTGTCCTTCTTTGTCCTTCTTTGTTCTTTTACAGGTGAAACATACTACATAAAAGCTAAGTACTTGCCACTACAGAGGCAGAAATCTGTATATTCATTGCTAGACGTCTTATCTCAAATTGCCAAGAACCACACATACCGTTACTCACAGCCCAAGAAATTTCATCTCCCATGAGACATCTCCAGAGAAGATGAAAACAACTTCATCATTTTACTAAAATAGCTGGGGAGACGGTGGGGGAGGAGGGTTGAGCAATTTTTTCATAATGTTTCTTGGTCAATAGGTGATTGCTCTCCTCACTTATGAAGGTTTTCACAGAAAATGCTCGCTCCCATTAAATTCACTTACAAGCTTTACTTCACATTTTGACATTTATAATCAGTAGGGGGTTTCACAGATTTGCATGAACACACTAAAACAAGTAGCAGGAAAAAAAGTTAAGTACTTCATAAGAACAGGAACATTCTTTCCAAGTCAAACTAGAACCAAATTTTCACTATCAAAAGCCATTAAGACTGACAAGGAGCAAAAAGGCCCGAAAATCAAAATGAGGAGCAACTAGGGTGTTAAAAGAGATTGGACATTTTTATATCATCCTGAGTGCTGTAGACTGTTAGTTTTCTTTTTTGTTTGTTTTGCTTTGTTTTATAGACTGAGACACTGCACTAGATGGGCTCGCCATTGAATCAGCAGTCAAAGCTGAGTGTCTTCCCCTGAAGAGAGGCTAAAGGCTCTGAAATTCAACCTCAACTCAGTAACAGGCTCAAAACTTAGAAAGGGAGGATTTGCTGTGCTCTCCTTCAAACAATATATGGCTAAGTGGACCGTAGTCAAACTCAGCACCATCGCTCCTTTGTAAAAAAATACACTTTCAATAAAAGTGAAATAGAAAATAACAACAAAGTGAGCTCCCTAAGCAATTGGTGCTTTATTCATTTATTTAATTTTCAAATTATGACCGAAGCACAAAAAGTATTCATGGTGTGCTGTGCTCATGGTGCAGACCCTGTACCAGCCCATCACGGAGTCACTGGGGAAACAGTTACAGCCAGACGAGCACGGCAATGTGGTTGTAGTTCTGAAGAAGACACTTACTCACTAGAAACCGGAGTGAAACTAAACCTGCCATCACCTAGCCTTGCTATTTTATGAACAACTGAAAATATGTGATGCATTTCAAGAACATTCAAAAAAAAAAGTTCTTGTTCTGAAATTGCCACAGCAAAATGCAAGCCAAGACAATAGCAAGCAGTTGGGGAGCAAGCAGCAGTATTCACAGCCTGCCCCGGTCAGGATCAATTTTCTTAAGATTTGGGTGTATTCTCCTCCCTCAGCACATCTTGCCTGGAAAACTTCCCCCTCATATCAACTCAGCTCCTTTTCTTCATTTTAAATTTTCCACTTGCAGCGATGAAAATATGAAAGCTGCAGAGCTCATCGTGAGGCCCTGTCCTCGCTGCAGTGAGACACAAGTCGCACTCTGCACTTGGCTGGCGCTGGTGGAAGGCGCCACCCCATAAACTGCTGCACTTTCCCTTCTGCCTTTCACAAGGCTTCTTGTCCGGATCGTATTTTGAAACCTTAAACACTTTTGTATCCCCACAGAGTCTAAGCATCCCCATCAGCACCATTCCTGTAGGTTCCTATATGATACAAACTGGAAATAAGCCACATGTAATTCAAATGTGCAGTGGTCTCATTTCACTTATTTTAGCACAACCAGTTGTGTGGGTCTTCTTTTTTCTTCTTTTTTTGTTTGCTTGGTTGGCTGGTTTGTTGATTTTTTTAAAAAAAAATTGAGGAAAAAGAAAGAAGCCATTTAGGTAAGTGAGAATGCAAGCTTGCATTCTTACATTTGTATTACTGGCACTTTCTATCCAAGTCACCTCCACTTCCTTGGCTGGGTGATCAAGTTTACTTTTGTTTGTTGGCTTTTCTCCTTTTTTTTTTTTTCAGTAAAAAGAGCCTAACAGGAGCCCAAAATTTGCCTAATATGGAAGCTGAGGGTAACTAGTGTCAGAGAGTTAAAGTCAGAAAGGACGCACAGAGGCAACAGGCTTTCTTCAGCACCGCTCCGAAGCCATGGAGACAAACCAAATGAACCCGAGATGTTGGGCATAAACACGTAAACAAAGAGCTCTTCAGCAGATGGCAACCAGAGTCAGTGCTTTTTAAAAAAAAGTCATCTCTGCAGGTGTCTATGTTTAGCCATAATCCACAAATTCAGATTAACTTAAATTTTTGAGGTAAATCCTGCTCTGGATCGAAAAGACAGGAAGAGCATCACTGGAATGCACTGTAGTAGAAATCTTCAGAGGTATATTCACTGCTGGGGGAAAAAAAGTGCAGAAAATAATACTAACCTCTCATAAGCTCAGCATAGGTTCTCAGGCTTTTCAGAACACCGGATCCACCTATTCATGATTAAGGCAAACCACATCCTAAACCTGAGAAGATAATAAAAAGTCAGAAATTTTGAAGAAAAAAAAGATTTGCAGAGGTTGTGCAGGTTCCAGACCCATCCCTCAGAGCCAAAAGTCTTCTGGAAAAGCTTACTAGTAAAGCAGAGTATTTTCAGTGTCCAGAAATAAGATTGAACCAGAAGAAGATGAACGGGGCAACAGAGAAGTATAAATGAAATTTTCCTTCTGCAAAACTTCCTATCTCACAAATGCCTGCTGTGCAAACAGCAACTGCATTTTCAAGGAACTGAAAGAAGATGACTGCTGTCCAAAACTCAGTGTCCTAGTCACGAAGGACAGGGCACGAGGTGGGTTAGAATAAGCTCCAGCTGCTGCTTCTCCTTCAACCCAACCATTCTGCCTATACTCAAGAAGGCCCCTTCACCCACAGCACAGGAACAAATACAGATCCTGAACATAACCCATCACCTTTTGAAAGGCAAATGCTTTCGAGCGCAGAACTCCACAGCTAGGGACGACCTTTGCCTCCATTTAGACTACACATTTAGACTACATTTAGACTACACACCAGGAAAGAGCACTCTCTACATACACTCTATCAGGCTTTGTGGAACGCATGAAAAGGGATCTGCAAATGGGATTTGGAAGAAAGAAGTATAAACAAGCTGCATGCAAAGGTATTTTTGCCCAACTTGCAGACTAATAGTGGATAGGAGGAAGGGGTGGAGATCATTTTCACTTCAGAGAACAGACTGAAGAAAATTCTTTGGGTTTCTCTCCAAATAAGACTTCCCTAATACAAGAGGAACAACCAGAGACTCCAGGAAGAATGAAGCAGAAGAAGCATTTCTTATCTGAAGCATCACAGGGATGTCCCACATCCATTTGCTAGACACTTCCCTGCTGCGTGCTCTGTGCTCTGGCCCACAGCACCAGGCAGCACTGTGAAAACTCTCTGTTAACACACAGCAGGCATGTGAGCCCTACAGAACATTTTATATATGTATATACACATATATAACTAGTTAAAGTGTGAGCCATGCAGAAAGACTTGCGTTAAAAAATAAATAAATAAAGGAAATCAATTGAAAAATCCTTTGGAACCACGGATACTGCCTGTGTTTTCCTACTGGCTTTTGTACGGGATCCACCAGGCCCACTCCACAAAGACCAGTTTTGTAGTAGAGTCTCACAAAGGACACTGGAGTAACTTAACCTGTTCCTCTGTGGGGTGTTTTTTCTTGCTCTTGTCTTTTAGAAAGACTCTTTTTACAAAGTAGGCTAAATGATTGATATGCAACTGCAAACATTTACTGAGGTGCAAGATCGTATCAAGATGCTTGCACACAGTCTGCTACAAATGCATGCTCAGGAGTTTTATGATCAAGATTGTGTTTCATCTTGAAACATTATAGAGTATGGTTTAAAACGGGACTTTACTGGGACCTGGACTTTTGGCTGCTACACATTTGACTGGTGAAGGGCAGGTATATGCAGGAAAGGCCAACATGGGAATTCTTAAATAAAAACCTGATTCCTTGGCTGCAAAGACATGTATCCTACGAGAAGGAGATCGCACTAGAAAAGGACCTGACACTAACACTGGTTGTGCAAAGCTCTCCAGGAGGTAAAACCTCCCTGCTCTTCCAGATTCCCCCTAAAGCTGGGAGTTCGGGTCTGCTACTCCCCTCTCTTTTGGTAATAACAAAAGCACCAAAATTTTTCTGAAAAGGGATATTTTTTTTGCTTTGTGCTTTGTGTTGTAGAACAACAATCCCTTTGATTCTTTTTTCAAGATGTTCTTCTGCTCGGTCCTTTGCATTGAACTCCCAGATCATCTCTTCTGCCTGGATTTGTCTTTCTTACTCACATTAAAGTAGACCCCATCCTTCTGTAGCTTCCAGTTCCCTTCACCACAAGATCCTACCAGGATCTTGAGACTGGATACTATACTTTTAAGCCCACACCTGCAAAACAGTTTTCTTGCAACTTGGTCATTCTTTTCAGAAAACACAGCTGCGGCACCTGGCCCAGCTCATTCAGGTGGATATCTCTGACTTTCACATCCTCGCTGAAGCTTCTTTATGCTGCTCTGCATCACCTAACACTCGTATACACAAGTGTGGACACAATACTTGTATACAGTCCTTCATGGAGATAAGAAGACAGAAGGCCCAGAAGAGTCTCACAGAAAAGAGATACTTCACGTTGACTGCGGGTTATAAAGGAAATAATGGGCTTATATATAGCCCATTACAAAGATTTCAGTGATCTGTTGACAAATGTTCTAACCACAGAATACTAGATAGAAGAGCTTGGCTGGGATTCCCTTCACAGCATGATTGGAAGAACAAAAATGATGGGTATAATCTAGGTTCAAGTGATACCAAATTAGGGCAAAGAGGCTTACAACTAGATAAACTCTAGCAAATCTTTCTTCTTGTTAAAGTGGTGTTTGCAGATTAAGATGCATTAAAAAAAAGACTAAAGAAAAAAAATGTGGGGACTGTCCATCTGTCATCAGTGCTTCCTCTGGGAAGCTACACTACAGCATTGACAAGCAGAAAAGGAAAGAAAATGAGTGATAGCAAAGCCATCCAAACAAATACCTTTCAATTACAGTTTCCTGTCGGTAAGGTGATTGTCATGCCCAGTAAAGGACCAAGCTGTGGTCAGAGGTTCATATCTCTCCATTACTGGGAAGAGGTGTGAGGAAATTTTGCTGCTAAGACTGAGCTTCCGAGGACAAGCACTGGAAGGTAAGTTGTCCCCAGTGATTTTGTTATAAAATGCAAGGAGATCGTGTAGTTAGTCGCTGACCCCGTGAAAGCGACCGAGCCTGCCCAAGGTGGAGGGGAGCTGCCTTCCCTTGCCCTCTAAACAGGGCGTGTGAGGAGATGGAGACAGGGAGCTGGGGAAGGCACCTTGCATGGAATTACAGAGAGGCTGGAGGGGACGTGGACAAGGCCAAGTCTCATGCCCATGATGCAGGAGCTATCATGTTCTACTTGTCACCCAAGAAGATAATAATGAACAAAAGGGAAAGACAGCAGTCTCACCCCTGCCCTTAGAAAGGGAACACAACCGTACAGGGCACACTGCTCATCAGCTCCGATTCCCCCCCTTGCCCATTCATCCCAAGCAGTGACATTTTAAAGCCCTTCGTTGCCACATGGACGTGATTACAGTCGAAGATGGCAAAACGCTCGAGGACTGAGAGAGTCTCTGTGCTAAACCCAGCCCCGTTACTCTGCGCTCTGCGGCGTTACTCCATTTCTCCTCACAAACCAATCCTGACTCCCAAGAACAGGTCTTAGGAGCAAACGCAGGCTTGGGAGCAACGTGGAAATGGTTGCTTGTTGTTCTTGTTAGCGTCGTTTCCACGCAGCAGGATGTTTGTAATGCTCAATGCAAAGTCCTGGTGCTTTTAAGATGTCACAGACTGCATGAGGTTGTTTTCAGGGAGCAAAATGTAAAAGCAAATGAAGTGAGAAGAAGAGCTATGAGTCGATCTTCTCTTCCACTCCTCTTGCAGCACTGACTGCCAGAAAAAAAAAAAAATCCTGGCTGTTAAAGCACTGAATTGCTGTTGGAATAATATCTATACATTGCTATCATTCTGCACACTTAAAGCCACAAAACCCACAACCGGTATGAAACTAATTCTGTTCCATTCCTTACTTTCAAGAAGATCTGGCTTGGAGGTGATTAATATTTTTTACTAAACTAATTGCAGAGCCTTTTCCAGGGCCTGCACAAGGACGAGGCTCAGGAAAAAAAAATGCATGTATCTCGAGTCCAGAACAAAGTGTTTCAGGTCCTGCTACTGTGCACAGAGTCCTCGGCCACAAGACTTTGTATTTGAGGAGTGTATTTGAGGAGTGAATTCCGCAGTGGAAACTTTCTGTTTAGCTCGAGTGAACCACAGCTGCCCAAGCTGGGAAGCCAACAAGGCCGGCAGCCCATCGAACACGAGTCAAACAAGCCACACGCCTGGAGAGATGCAGATGCTGAAGGGAATGGGGCTCCCCGGTAATTCCTTCTCCTATTTTTCCCCTCTCAAATGAACACAGAAGGGATTTCATCTTTAAAGAACCATTTTAATGGCGCCATACAAATTCAAGAGGAGCAACTCGACAGATTGTTAGAATATTTAATTTAATGCATCATCTCAATGTTTTTTCCTTTAAATCTCACCAAGGAGTTTTCATGATTGACATTAAAACCATGAGAATCGAAACAAAAGAGCTTCAGACTGATACAGAAAGCCAGCTTTCCTGACAGTGATTCTGCATCTTTGCGAGTATCAGCCACTTACAAAGATCATTAATTTACTGGAAATAATAATAAAAAAAAACATAAAATGCCAAATAGTGACTAAAAAACGAATGTAATGCTTTGACTTTTTTTTGACTTCAGCTTTCAAGGCTCCGGCCTATGAAAAACAGGCATTCAAGTCCATTATTAAAAGTAACATACACACCATAAGTATACAAATGCAATTTTAAAATGGCTCACTTTAAGACCATATACAGCAGGCAAGTTAACCAGTCTATGGTCCAACAGAGAGAGCCTAAGTTTTACCTAATCCTTGAACCTGTTAGTTGACTCTTAAGACTTCAGGGATAACAGGAGAGAAGCAGTAAATGGGCTCAGAGATGTGAGCATCACCCAGCAGCGTCGCAGGGAAGGCTGCAGAACTGTGACCACGGGCCCAATGACCCCACGGCTGCTGTTTAGACCAGCCTGCCCTTGAGTGCTCTCCCCCTCAGAGGAAACGAGCTCACACTTTCAATGGTCACTCGCATGGCAGCGCGACAAGAGATGAGATCCACTCAACACTAGCAGCAGGTCAGTGCAGGCGAAACGACACTGACACTAACCAGGTATCAGAGGCTGGCTGAAAGTACTGGCTGCTCTGAAGCACAAGCCCCTCTGATGCAGGCAGGAACAGGCTGCAAGCTAGAGGGACTGTGCATCTCCTGATACACTGCTCTCCAGTGCCAAAAAATGATAAATAAAGTGTGCAAGCACAGTATGTGGGGCTACATTTTTATGACACCAACATTATCCTTCACCTGGGTTCTGTTCCACATTCCAAGGTCAACTTTAAATCTACAGCTTCTTCTTTCTTTTTCCTTCTTGAAGAGAATTTCTGTATTTAGCTCTTGCTAGTTTAAAAACAGGGAGAAAAGGGAAGTCTTTTACGAATTCTAAAACCTTCCTCAGCTCTACGACCTACTGCTCAACACTGACTTTTTTAAAAAAGGGAAGCTTGGCTTGAGGGAAAAGGGAAGCCAAGCTGGCGAAAGAGCAAGGAAAGGCTCGAGCCATCACAGCAGGTTCTGCTCCGTGTCTCTCACGAAGAGCAGAGGGGCACCCCTCGTGTGCTGCGTGGTTGCATTGATGGCAGGCGTGTCTACAAACTCTATCTGGCAGCCCCGCGTGCCGCAGGGCGACCGCTCCAGCTCCAGCACCGTCACGTTGTTCGGCACCGAGGAAACAAGGATACTGCTCGGCACAAAGAGCGTCAACTGAGGGCCACGGGCAGGCCAGTAGCGACCCAGGTTAAAGCCATTGATCCAAATCTGCCCCTGGTAAAAGAGAAGAAAAAAGAAACATATTTAAGCTTTAATAATTTGATAGCGATCATTTAACTATATAGCTTTATTAAGTACATAACACTCCTTGCAAAGCAACCGAATTTTCTTGATGTCTCAGTTTGACAGAAATAAACACCAGGATCAAAAATACGTTCAAGAATATAGCACAAACCATCAAACAAATCTGATTTTTTTTTAATAAGTGAAAACCATTTTTAATATTTAAAACTTGCACAGTCAAATAAAGCAGTCATTTCAAATATGGCAATATTTAGGAAAATAAAATGGGAGGATCCTGTTACTGAATTTTGCATCACGTTTCAGACTAAACAAACCTGAATACTGTGGCAACTTGAAGCTGATTGCTAAAAGAAGAAAGAAAACACAAAAATGTGGGCAAATCTTAAATCTGTGTTGTGTTTTTTCTTGTAAAATTATAAGACCTCACTACCTTGTGAGTTTCCCTTCCTGTGTTACAGTTTCATGAGAAAGATGTACTGCTTGTTTAGAAATGTGAAATTTCAAGTGCTTATTGTAATCAGATTACTTGGACAACAAAAGAACCTGCGAAATTGCACTATAAGAGAGTACTGAATTTTGTTTTATCTACTTTGGGCCATTAAAATCCTGACCTTTTCTGTCACGAATTTCAATGACATTGCTTACAACTTGAGATACAAACTTTTTAAAATGTCTTTTTGTAATGGAGGTAGCCAGAATCCCTTAGTTCAAAACACCTATCTAACATTGTAACACCGTAGTTTAAAAATAAAGCAAAATCAGGCAAATAAAAGAAAAAAAAAAGTCATTTATATACCAGAAAGTGGATACACTGAAGTGCCACAAGCATATACTTTCCCAACAGTCTTTAAACTGATAACTACAGAAAGTCTGGAAGAAAGTTATAAACAAATTCACGCTGAGTCTAGCTGAACCTTGGTTCATTAAACAAGACTTAAGGGAGGATATATGAGTGGTTTGAACAAATAATCTGCTTGTGCTCCTCACGAGCTTCATTTCTAGCACAAGTCAGAAAATTAATATTTCATTAGTCAAGTAAAGGGATGGGAACAAGTAAGTTCATCTCTGTTTTCCTCTTGCTTTGCTCTTTAGTAATTCAATATAGAAGAAAAATGAACAAACTGGTGGCACTGACACACACTGGTACGGATAATACAAGTGTTTGAGTCACTGCAAAGGAAGAACTCACTGTATTCTTGATGCCTTCTAAGTTTGTCTAGGCTAGCTAAAACTGCAATAATATTTTTAAGGACTTAGAGAAGTGCACTTGTAGCACACTGAGTATAAACTTTTAAGATGTATGAAGGGATTTTTTCTTGCCTTATCCTTTTTGAGTATTTCTAAATACCAATTTTTAGGGAATTTGCAAGATAATTTTATAAAGAGTTGCTATATTTGCAAGTGCAGGTGAGTTATTACAGCTCTCTATCCACTTCCGTGCTGCAAGATCCTATCTTGCACAGTTGCACCAAGGTGTTAATAAACTTCAACCTCAAACTTTTTTTTTTAAATCAACTTTATCTTGCTTTGTGGCTTATTTTGCAGGATTAAAAAGAAAAAGAACTGTTTATTCAAACTCACT
>JAVCKT010097921.1:737-11209 GCA_032273925.1 Rhynchotus rufescens
ACAGCACACATCAAATTTTGCTGCTTTTAGTCAAAAATGGTATCTTACCTAATCATAGGTAAGATATAATTAGTGACCCAAGATAAGATATAATTAGTAACCCAAGATAATATAGTTTTGGCTTGATTTTTACTCCACATTTTTAAGTAGCTTCTTGAGCTCCCAGTGTCTGAGTTGCTTGATGACAGAAGGCGTTATTACAAAATCATTGTTTCTACTGTTTGCATGTCTTTGAACTTGCATGACTAAGTGGTGAAGGCACCATAAAGACCTTTACACCCAGGTTATAGGGCACACTATTTCACAATCAATATACTGTATGTGATTCTTTTAATTCTGGTTTACAGTCACAGCTAAAGACTTGATTTTGCCACCGGTGATGGCCTTTCTTTAAAAGTTTTTTTCTAATATTACTTGACCAGTAAAGGCTGGAGTTCAAGGTTTGGATAGATTGGAAAGCTAAATACTATACTGGAAAAAATAAAAAGCTTAAGTTTTGCATTCCTTGAGATTGCACTCATCACGGCCTGAGAATTCTTTTTCTAACCTGTTTCTTACCACTAACAATTACCTGGCTCTTTCAAATAGACAACATTTGAGATTAAACAACAAAAATTGTCATGATTTATATAGATCTACTGGGGCTCCCAAATCACAAAGCTGCCAGGAATAGAACATATGATTTTAAATTGTGAGGGAAAAGAAAAATAATTGCTAGAAAGCTGTCAGAAACAGCTGGTAGATTATAAAAAACAAAAAACATAACCTTGAAGAACACAGGAAATGGAACTAAATCTTATTCCAGAAATTATCCCTAATGCCAATTTCTCATAGTTTGAAAGATGATATTCCTACCAATCTTGTGAAATATTCAGGCTAATTCATGTGCTTTCATCATAATCTAGGACAAGTATCTTGAGATCTTCAAGAAAGTTTAAGGTTATGTTACACCAAGTGTCATACATTAAAATGTTGCAACATTCAGGTTACAGCTAACAGCATCTGTATCTGATTTTAAAATCGTAGCTCAGCAGTTGGTTATGGCACACAGGTTATGGCACACAGACGAAGGAAGAAGAGCAAGAGCTCTTGTCCATAAGTGGGATTTACCTAACAGAGTTAACATGTATAGAAATGGAGCTTGCTGTCCATGGCTGAAGCAAGATGTACAAAACAGATACTATGTTTATATCACTTTAACTACAACTAAAAACTACTTTAAGGATGTAGAGAATGTATAGATATAGCTCTTTCTCTTTTTTAATAGTTTCACTTTTCTTTAAATCTATTTTGATAGAGCGTAACATGGCACTGGTGAGAGAATTAGGATATGACTGTTAGGTAGTTAAGTTTATAATAAAGATATCCTTGTTTTTCTTGGCCATGGGGCCATCATATCCTGCATTTCCCAACCTTTGTCAAACATCATGATCTCTGTCCCTGTAGATTTTGATAAAAGAGAAAGTTTCATATCTTTGTCATATCTTTGAAAAGGGTTTTGAGGTTAAAAAAAAAAAAAAAAAACCCTCCACTTAGTAAGAGATTGAATAATGGTCAACCAGACAAAACATTTTATCTACCAGCAGATTATCATTTTTCTCTCCTATTCTATACAATGAAAATCACAATGGAATCTAATTTCTCCTAGACTTACGTAGGCCAGAAATGTTTCGGTTTTATTTTCTTTACTACTATCAAGACTATCAAGAATAGTTCTTAATTCTTTAAGAATTATAATATTCATTATAATTATATTATTATAACAGTTTTATAATATTAAAGAAATTCTAAGCAAATCAATTTAGATTAAAAGGTGAGTTTTGCAAAAAAAATCATAAGTCAAAATTATAACTCTATTCTAACTTTGAAAAGTTAAAGAAAAGTTTCAGTTTGAAAAGTGAAGGAAAGCTTTAAAAAAATCTTTGCTGATAAAACCATTTCAGTCCTTTTTTAACATACTAGTAATATGATTTGTGATGCAACTTACAAAACATATTTTCAAATGAAAAACTACTGCATTTAAAACCGAGTTACAGAATTTCTTTAGACTGATATATCAGCAAAGTCAATATAGTTTGGTGAAGCCTATTATAGTTGTATCAGCTCAATTGTCAGGGAAAATTCTTCTATCAAAGTCTTTTTTTTTTCCAGAGAATTTAAAGATGTTTAATATATTTATCCTACTGGATAAGATTTAGCTATGTTATATTTTGATGTATTCCTAATACATGTAACTTTGAATCGGTCTTTTCTTTTTTGTTACCTTTAACTGAAAAAAATACAAAAATGTATGCAGTGGCAAGAAAACATAAAATATAATAGACTATACAAAGACTTCGCTTAATCCGTAAAAAGCTTCTAGACTTAGAGTTGATGATGCAAGCAGATGCATTTTTTGGAATGCAAAGCGACTGACAACAAAATGTAGTTTCTTGAAGTCTTTAAGTTACTCTTTAAGAATAATCTCATCATAGAAAAAAAAAACCCTTTCAACCATTCAGTTTTCCAAAAGCCCTTCCCAAAAGGGCTCTGGAGCCGTTTGTATCATTACTGTATTTGTATTGGACTGATATAGCAAACAATGGCAGTAGTGCCAAATGTTTACTGGTTTTATGGAAACCAAAAATCGTTCAGATCAGATGACTGTAAATGAATTCAAGTAAAATGACTTTGGGAAGTATCCTTCCTTTTAGATCAAAGTAATTGGCAGTTTTCTGCTGTAAAAATCAAACCTCTCTAACAAAGAACTTTTTTCTGCAAGACTCCCAAGTAAAAGTCCACTCTCACAGACTTGAAAGTGAAATATTATTTGAATATAAAAAAAAGAAGAAAACCATACATAACTATTGAAATTGTTGCTATAAAAAAAAAAGGAAAAAAGGCAAACATATGTTTATATTTAAATTGTTTTTTCCCCTTTATATTTTTGGCAGGTTTCTCATACTCTAATGGTGCCTTTCTCTTTAAATATTGACAAGTGACAAAAGCAAACAATTAATAACCTTTGCCCCCCCCAAAAAAAAAATTATAATCATCTTATACAATGTTACAAATTTCTTAGAAGAGTACACCAGAAATGTTTACAGCTTATGGATTATGGTTCAGCACATTCTGTCACAATTAGGGCAATGCATACACCACAGTTATCCTAAGCTTAGTAAATGCTGAAGATCTGCATGGCTAGAATATCATTGCCCAGTTTTGCTTTCAGGGGTGGAGGCAGAGGAGAAAAGAATATATATTAAATTTATGTGCATTTTAAAGTCTTTAGAGTCACTATAAAAATAAATAAATAAATATTAATGAAAAGAATGTAGTGTGCTTAGTATTGTCCCACCTTTCAGAAGCAGTTGGACTGGAGCTCAAAGCTCATATAAGCCACCAGGTAAAGCAATGGGTGTTATTCACTCTCCACTCATGGTCGAGAGTCACAGGGCTTCCCTGGGGTCTGCCAGCGGAGTGAGGTACTTCCCAACCTAGGGGTGCTTCCAGCCTCTAGAGGGAGCAATGTGCTCCCTCTTCTACCTAGGAGAAGCGCTCCCTCTTCTACTTAAGAGAAGAGGGAAATATTTGGAAAAAATAACTCAAATTTCACTAATCAGAACAAAAGTGAACAGGAGGAAATCTAGCTCTGGTACTGTAGAACAGCATCCCTGCAAGATAAACATAGGTCAAGGAGCCAACAGAGCAAACAGGATCCAGATTTTCCTCACTTTATATAATCAACCTAACCCTTAACCCCCTGGGCCACCAAATATTCGATTCTTCCTCTTATAGATACAAAACTTAAGTAGAAAGGCTAGTAAGTCTTTCTAAAAGATGTTCTAAAGACTTTCAGTCTAAAAGCCTTTCTAAAAAGGCTTTCAAGAGTCTCTAGCTCTCTTGGAAAGATATCTTGATCACCTCCCCACAAAAAGGACAGTGATACCTCTTCTGGGATCATTCCCAGCACCAAGAAACTGTAAGAAAGCAGAATAGTCCAAAGAGCCTCCCCTCTTTTTTTTTCTAGCAAGGCACTAAGAAAACATTCTGTTCATCTTTGGAAGGAAAGGAATACAGGAAAGTTTAAGGCTGTCAGTCCAGCATTTTATTTCATAACCTTTCTGTTTGTTTGATACCTGTTTTGGCTCATATATTGAAACACCAAATTCCTTCTATATGGTCTCTTAAAAGCCAAACAATTTCACAGAAAGATGCAGACTCTGCTCAGTTCATCAGATATTTTCTTAGATCCTAATTTCTACTTCCTTGTATGTACACACGTATCATCTATACCAACACCTCAGAATCACAGAATCACAGAATATTCAAGGTTAGAAGGGACCTCTAGAGATCATGAAGTCCAACCTTCCCTGCTCACGCAGGCACACCTACAGCATGTGGCAGAGGGTGGCATCCAGGAGGGTTTTGAAGACCTTCGGGGAAGGAGACTCCACAACCTCCCTGGGCAGCCTGTTCCAGTGCTCTGTTACCCTCACAGTAAAGTTCTTCCTCACCTGGAGATGGAACAACACCAGTACCACTCTTACAAAGCAGGCCATGAAAAATACATAATAAAGCTTTTTAAAAAGTCTATAACATAGCATTCTTTTCACCAAGTTGACTTTTAATCAATAATAATAACAAAACAAATCACATTTAATTTTTATACCACAAAGCTTGTTCATAAGAAGTCAGTCTAAGGACACACACAACTCAATAAAAGCCTTACCTCATATCTGACTTAAGAGCTAGCAGCAGCAGACTCCTCAATCAGAGGCCATGCTTTCTTCTTAGGCAAACAGAAATAGGAAAGAATCATAATGTACACAGTGGCTACACAGTGGTAGCTTATCATGCCACCTAGTTATCAGCTGCTCTTTTACGGTTGCAAATTTTGTTTTCAGAAGCCATACCAAAAAAAAAAAAAAAAAGAAGGGGGGGCAAAAATTAAGGCTTCCTATAAACTGAAATAGCTGCAGTGTTTTTCTCCAGGATGATGAAATAAATTTCTGCTCTTTTCCTTACTGTTCTTTTCTTCTGTCTTTCAGATTACCTAAAAATCTAGTAATGGCAGCTATTATATCTAAAAGCTATTATTAAAAAGCTTTGCATAAAAGTGCATTTTTAGATATAGACAAATTCTTCAGTTTCAAATGACTTCACATAGGGACTCTTGACTCAGTCTCTGTCAGACACCAAGAGATTCACCTTTTATTTAACCTTTTATTCTCTCCAAAAGAATAAATATCCATTCCACTCCTCTCTGATTTCCTACCCTCCATATAGTTTACTAGGTCCTTAAAGTCAAAAAAGTTAATTTCTCTTGAGTAAACAAACCATCTTTCTGTCTCTTCTCTTCAAATATGCCTTCTAGGTTAGAAATATTTATTTAAGACACTAAAGTATAAGCCTTGAATAGGAAAGGTCTTAGAATCAACGTTGTGCAGAGACTATTATGTTAGTTAGGGTTTTTTTTGGTTGATTGGTTGATTTTTTTAAACCCCATTGAGATTTTTTGCACAATCCTAACACTGAGATGGCATACAAAATAATGGCACAAAATAACATCTTCATTGGACAGCCACTCTGAGAATTTGTGCAACACAAAAATCTCAGCTAGCTCATTTCCATCGAACATCTATTTAGAACTCACAAATGTGGAAAGGTTTATTCAAGTGCATTTTTTTTCTAGATTATAAATTGATAGTCCCTTAATCTAAATTTTCATTTTAAAATTCCTCTCCTAAATATCTAAGTAATTCCAGAAACCAACTTCAAAAATTAAAATAGATAATAGAGTTTCCTTAAAATGGTATATCTGCTGCAAAACTACTTTTTTATAACATGTTTTTAACAGTAAGATGAGGACAGGTGTATTACTAATTAGCAGATTCCATACATGTAACAGTAGAAAACTGGGAAATAATTTTAATTAATAATAATCTTCTAAAAACTTCAGACTTTTAGAATTAACATATTTAATATATATGCAATAAAATAAATTCCAATTTAGGATATTTAAAAGCACAGCTAAAGAATTAATACAGGTTTTCACCAGACATAACTTACATACATATACTATATATATTATATATATTTGTTAGTTTCTCTTCTTTCTGTGATGGTAAATACTGCCTTAATGTTTATAAATAAAATGTTCAATGTTCATGTTTAGTATATAATCAAAATACAAAGTAACACAGTAAAATTTATCAGACTTCTTCCCACTGATTATTAAAAGAGAATAGTTTGGATTTCAATGTTCTCTCTCTCTCCACAGCATGGATAATTTACTTTAAGAGGTCATCATGATGATTATCGTCATCTCTCTATAATCTTTTTGTCAGATATTTTGACTCAATTTTAAACCACTTTTAGTAGAAACCAATTAACGGGTATTTTAATGACAAAGACTAGATTTAAGATTCTTTCAGCTTATAATCATCCTCTATATAGATATCTATTTTCAGTATTGCTATATCTAAATGTTCAGACCAGATGGGCGTGAAACTTTACCTGGGGTGAACAGAATTTTCAGCTAATGTCTGAAAATACCAATGAGAAAAACATCCAATCTCTTATCGCATTATCTGAGAACTGATTAGAAAGTAAGTAAGACCCAGTTATCATCAGAAAAAAATGTTCATTCAGATAAGAGATGCTGGAAATGTAAGCTAAAACTGCTACTATGAAATCAATCCTACATGATGAAATGTGGAAAATATCCACACATTTAATACCTGTGTGGAAATTAATTTCTATTTTTGATAAAACAAATAAGATTCGTATTCTAGAATAATTAAAGAAAATATTTTATATTTTGTAATTGGACTAGTGACTTTATTCTACATCCGCAGTACAGAAATCCTACTTCTTGAGTATTGAGAAAAAAGCTACTTTTCAATTCTTTTGGAGTTTCTAAATCATACATGACTGAATTACAACCTGTAAGATTTGTACAGATTATGACCTTCAACTCTGATTGTTTCACCACAAAGTGTGAAGGCCATAAAAGCATAAAGTAGAGCACCTACCTACCTGATGAAAGCTCACATCAGGAATGGGTATCATTAAAAATATTCTGATTAACCCAACATTCCTCTCGATTTTACACCAACAAACCAAATTCTGCCTTGATTTTATCTGATTAAGGATACTATAACTGCTATCCTTATATATACAATACTGAGTTTTTAGCCAATCTTTTCGAAGTTGTGTTTTAGGAGAAAAACAATAAAATCTGGAATAAACAAATAACAGGTTTGGTTTCCATATCCAGAGTGTTGTACACAAGGTGTTCATCTCCGTTACTAGTTCAGACTGCTCTTTTGCAATGATCTCTGACTTTTTATCCTTTGATTTGTGATGTTAAGCATCTCCTTCTGAGCAAAGTAAAATTGGAAATCATGCTCCAGGAATACACTTTATGAACTGCAAATGCAAATGGACATTCAATCAACTGAACTATACTAAAACTAATAAAAAAATTAATTCCTAAAATGTGTGTTACGGATGTATGGAACAGCATTTATCTAAGGTGGGGACTGAAAGAGAACCATGGTGTACAGTTCAAACTAGAGAATTTTAATTATGAAAAATTATTACCTTTTTGTAGAAAAAAAACACTACTCAGAGCCAAATATTTGTAAGAGAGAGTAACGGGGAAAATGATCTGACTTTCTTGCAAGGGCTTTATACTTACATCCGAAGCATGAAACACCTGGGTTCTAAACAGTAATCTGGTAAACATTAAATTACATATATAAAGTAGATATATTTCAAAGACGGGAATTATCTTTTTTTTTTTTTTTTTTTTTTTTTTTTAGTTGGTTTTTATTAGATTGTTTGAGGGAGCACATATTCAAATCTTCACACGAATGCAGAAATCACACAGAAATTTAACTCACCTTTCCTACCAGGAGGTTACTGCCAAAAGACCTCCAAATTTAATCCTAAAGATTTTTTCCATATAAGGCTACTTGGCAAATTATACTCCATTTTGCAGATAGCATCTGGATTACCTTAATCATTTACTTAACCATTCAGGAGTGCAGAAGGGGAAAGATGACTTCATTTGGATTGCTTTTGGGTATCCCACACTTCTGCCAGTCTGCACAGTGGAAAGGAAGCAACCAGATTGCTGCAGCATAGATTAGAAAGGAGACACTACTCCAAGCCTTTGTCTGCCTGAGTATTTTAATTCCCATCAGGAATACACTTTTGACATGAACTTCCTGCTCTTGCATTCACATCAGTGAACAGCCTCAGAGCATACGAACAGTATTTTCTTCACATGAAGCTACACTAGAAGAATTTAAGAATTTAAGAATTGAATTTACTGTGTTTTAACTGCTACTGAATGACTGGACCAAAAGACCAGACTATATATACATTTCAGTAAAATCCACAACGTGTGGACTGCAGATCCTCAAAACCAACTGCTTCATTGCTTTTCTCCTCTCACTCCACACAACTTTTCCCTACTTTTGTTTTAAAATCCAGATTCATCTCTACTATCTCCTGTCAGATATAGATGATGCTTTTGTTTCTAATTAATGCTGAACTCAGAAAGTCAATTTAATGGCTTCCACACCAACAAACAAAAATCCTTGTGTACCCAAATCAATATAAACACACGATTTTGCTGTTGACATTGTGCTTAAGTGGTTACTAGATTTTACACAGCCAGGAAAGGTTCTGTCTTTCAATTTTTTTCTTTTTGAACACCTAATCAACACATTTGTGTTACTTACTCGTAGCCAAGCTTTTTTTAAAGAAAATTAAACCCGCCAAAGGATAATGCCTTTGGGAAGCTAAAGAATTTAAAGGTGATGATGAAGTGCCACTTAAATAAAAAGGCAGCAGAGCCAAATAAAAGAATGGTTACACTCTAAATAGAACATTACACTTTAGTATTTGCAAATAAGTTGAATTAATAGCTCATATTTGAGTTTTATTAAGTAGGTTCTGCATGCCTGGAAGGCTTCCTTTTTGAACACTTGCCAGAAGTAACTTTTTCCCCTTGAGCTACTGTGCTTATCAGATGCTCCCTGGAATTTCATGAGCATATTATTTTTTTCTGAAATCCAGCACTAACATGAATGCAAATCCATTTCCATCCTGACATTTAACACTAATAACACTTACTTATTTTACACTCTAGGACAGCAATTTATTTTTTATTTTATAATTGTATTCTTAATGATGAATTAGATAATTACCTCATGGACAATTTGCATAAATATAGTCTGGATTCACATTGGGAAAAAAAAAAAAAAAACAAGGTCAAGTGCTCACCCTCAAATAATGAAAAGAAACATAAAGCTGAAGATGAAAGTCCATTTGAAAGCACAAAGCTTAAACTAATATATTATTTTCTCCTCAAAGGATGTTTTATGGGTTTAAAAATTGCTGTGTAGCAATGTCTTGTTGCTTGTAAATCCAAGTCTCAGAGACAAGGCATGTCAAAAGAAAGGAATTTCCAGTACAAGAACAATAAGTAGATGTCAACCTTTGCCTAGTTTTTCAAATGTATTTCTGAAAGAAGTTAATAAATCCTTTGAAGTTTAGACTGATTTTGAAATTTAATCTTTCAAACTTAAAACTCTTACTTAGTTTTGCAAACTTCACTATTGCATAATTTCAAACAAACAGATCTGTTTCAGCTGCTTTACACAGGAACTCTGAGCAAACTAAAATGTTATATAAAGGTACATGATGAAAAAGGTTTTCTAGTTGCACAAACACAAATGCGTAGGCCTGTCACATGTCTCCAAAATGCAACGTTTTACCTGTCTTTCTGTGTGTATGTATACTCTAGTTCCCCACCTTTTTAAGAGCTCTTACTATGTATTTAAGAAAATCACAATCAGAACTGCTCTTTTAGGCAAATTTATGTTCTGGCCATTATGGTCATTTTATGTCCCATCACTTATTCCCATCTTTATGCTTGGAACTGTTTGTACTCAAATAGAACATTCGTAATTGCTTTGTACCCTTTATTTTATAGCTCTGCAAGATTTTCTAATAGAAAAGGGAATATTTTGCCACTAAAGCATATGTGCATTACTGCTATGTTGCTGTGCACTATTTAGCAGTTATTGCGTAAGTACTAATGCAGAGGTGACTGCAGTTTTTTGTGTCTAGTAAATATATTTTCTTGTATGCATCTATCAAAAGGATAGCCATGAGACAAATTTCATATATCATGTACATCTTCTCACCTCTCCTAGCTCTGCAAGACATTTCATCTCCTATCGAGCTACATTTAACTTTTGTTAACTTCTAAAGAGCATCAAAGAGTTCTTTTGGGGAGATATTCCTGGGCACATAAGTTTTCCTTCCACACTGTGATGTGCAAGACAAATAATGAATAATAAGTATTCAATCATTTTTTCAGGCTAAATTCTGAAACTGCTTTGAAACAAAAGAAGGCACTCAGAGGAATAGTAATAAATCAGAACTTAAAAAAAAAAAAAAACAGTTAAATC
>JAVCKT010097922.1:0-31106 GCA_032273925.1 Rhynchotus rufescens
TTTGTTTTGTTATTGTTTTTTTTTTTTTTTTTTTTCTTAGCAAATATTGCTTTATAAGGCTTGAACTCTATACAGGCATATTAATGTATATCAGCAAGAATCTTCATTTATCTGTTTCATTTCAAAATATTTTTCAGTTTAGTTGGCCAGAAAAGCTTCCGTATTCATATGCTTCTCTGTTCTTAATTGTCAGCAGTCATTTAATATTCAAGAGATAAATACATGTACCAATTAGTCTAAATTGCAGCCATATCTACACAATGGCTGTAGAAATTAGTACATTGTTAATTTATCGTTAGGCATTCCAGGAGTTTCAATGCTAGGGTAATACCACTGCTTCTGTACTTAAAAAAAAAAAAAAAATCAAATTTTGTAATATTGCTTACATTTTATTCAAATATATAAGCAGTATTTAATGAGTGGGTTATAAAAGGATGCAAGAATCTTAAGTTACTCGACTCTGATTCATGAGAGAGCCAAAAATGCTTTGAGTCCCTATAATATGTTGAGAGAATGATTTCTTTTGCTAGGAACTATGGCATATTCAGCACAGCTGGAACCAGTTGCCTAAGTCTCTGCTAAGATAAGGTCAGCAAAGCAAAATAAGTTGCCGTAAAGCAACAAGTGGGTACAGGAGAGCAGGACACTGACACTCAATTAAAAATGTCTGTGCGCTATAGAATTCATCCTCTTCTAGGAGGAAGTCACAGTCAGCGTTTTGAGGCTTTCCCTCACAATTACTCCAGGGTACCCAGTGAGCCCACCAAACCTCCACCTTCCCTTTGTTTCCTTAACTCTTCAGGTTTTTCTTTCTTTTACTCCACAAGCCCCCAGAAAACGAACAGTGACTGGTGAGTAACTGCCACTGAAGACTGTGTAATCACCTAACTCAAACACTTTTGTTTTAAAAATAATAGCAAAAAACATATAAGCATTCACTTGTTTCAGTGTACATATTCCTTCTACACTCCACACATACATCCAGGCCTGTTCCTCTTGTGCAGGTATCCATCCCGTGCAGATTGGCTCTATGATTAGACCTAGATGGTAAATCCAGATTTCCTGGATTCTTCTGAAGATCAGCAACTCGAGTGATTGGTGGAAGATAACCAACTTCACCAGAATAGTGAAATCTTGTGTCTGCGTGGCCTGATCAGTAGTTAGTCTGCCCATGACATGCCCACAGTTGGGCTTAGCTGACATGCATTCAGCAGATGATAGTTTCTGGGTAATGGTCCTGCATGAATGAATGGTCCAGCAGAAGCTTCCCACCGCCTAAAAGGTGGAATGCTGAAAGCCTTGAGAGCTTAAACGCCCACAGGTGCAGCCAGAGCTGCTCAAAGACAGTTGACACTGTAGCACTTGTAGCGAGAGGACACAGTGAGATACCAGGCACCATAACCACTGCTAAGGGGAGTAGTTCCTCTTAAGTTCAAATTCTCCTAGATGAACAGCGTTTTGACATTTAAGAGTACAGAAAATTGGTTAGCCCCAGCATTAGAATGAATAACACTTAACTCAATTTTAATTTCAAATCACTGTGGTAAGTGTAAACATTTGCAAAAATGCTTTTCCCTCATTTTATTATACCCTGTCAAAGATGATTATAGCTGAGATTGAGGCAAAAACTAGAGACCTGGGTGTTATTTAAAATAGCAGAAGTCTGCTTAAGAATCTGTGGTATATTTGCTCTGGTAGGTGCTCAAATACACCAAAACTTTGCTGCCCTGCAAGCCAAGTTAACAAGATAAAGATACAGACTCCATTCCCATTGACCCACTTAACCATAGCAGCAGCTCTTCCCCCTTCTTCGCTCCCTAAAGGAAAAACATCCACTCTCCAGAGAGCTGTTGGATAACAAGGTAGACAAGGCTAATGTGCATTTTTGTAGCCTGCATTTTGTGTTTGGTTGCATGCACAGAAAGCAAGCTATTCCAGGGAACTGAGGTCCATGGAAAAAAAAATGAGTGTGCTTTGCTAAGCGTTCAATGACAGCCTGTGATCCCACTGAATTCCCTACAAGTTTACCATTGACCTCAAAGGGCTGGTTGTTACAGAGCAATAGAAATCCTGCCCTCTTCTGTGTGGATGATAAAGTCAGTAGTTGCTTTTATATTCATAGTTCAAGCAAATGTGAGAAGCTTGATCCTAGGAGACACCCAACCCCTGTTTTTTGACCCAAATGACAAGTGTAACAAGAATGCTCTCTGACTTATTTCTGTCCTCAGACGCTGCTGCAGCACTTTCTGCCATTCAGCTAACTTGTTTTTGAATGTTCAATCTGTACTCCAGTGTTTGTCCAGTGAAAATATGCGTGGTTGATTACGGAGCTTTCTCAGTATAAATCTGGGGCTCATCCACTTAGCTCATTCACACATACAGCATATGCCTAAGACATTTCCTTCCTGTTCATAACACAGCTCCCGTTCTAGTTTTCCCTCTCCCATTCCCACAGAATTATGACCTTATATTCCTAATGTTCACACAGCCATTATTAGTGATATGCTGTGATACTTATGTTGGATTATGAATTCTCAACCTGACTCCCAGATCACTAAATTGAATTCTTTTCAGCGAATGTCTTACACTTCAGATTATCTCCCTTCATTCCTATATCATCCATGTCTTTGTGGCTATCTCCAAAACAAGCTTATCTGAATGTTCCTCTCCGCACTGCATTTCTATTACTGCCAAATAGCCAGTGGCCTCCGTCTCACCTCCACACTCTAATCCCCTGCAGTACAAGGTCGCTAAGATGAGGTGTTGCAAGGCATTTTCTTGTGCTTTCATTTAGCTCATAGCCATCTACCAGTCTGTTCTCTTCCATTTAGTGCAAGACAACCCGAACTCTGCAAGGGAGGCTTCTCTGGCTGGTTGAGAGACAGGATAAAAACAGGAATAGGACCTGGTCATTCCTGCATCTCAGACCTGCTCCCTATACACCCTCATCTCTCTCTCTCCTCAAAAATCATATTCTTACAAATGTCAGATTCTGCACTGAAATGCCAACTTTCTTCCAAATGTGCTTGACTTCTACATTATGCTTGACCTACTGGTTGTGTAGTATTGCAGCATGAAGTCTTCATATCCCAAATAGGCAGGAATAAATGGTATTTTGACAAAATCTTCCATCCCTATGTCGTCTACTTAGCAACTATAACAGGCAAAAGGCAAAGTGATAAAGAAGTTCAAAATGTTTACATTTGCATCACTCTTCTTTGTGACTTTCTTTGCCCTATGCACCTGAACCAAACAAGACCCCTAACAGAGCCCCTTTCTAAACTTTATTGTCTACAACATGAAGAGAAATAAATCCTAATTCAGGCGTAAGGAATTCCAGTACTTTTTGGTCGTTGCTGTCCTGCTCAATCTATTCCACGACCTACTAAGTCACTAAATATGATGGATTTTATAGTGACACTATTTTCTTCTGCTTTATATGCCTTACCTACCTGTGTGAGGCATAGCATGCTCAGACTGCCATCCTGTGACTGTGTGAAATACTGCACTGTAGACGTAAATTCTTTGGATGTTTCAATCTGCACCACCCAGGATGATGCAAAATGCTCCTCTTTAATGATGAGGA
Organism: Rhynchotus rufescens; assembly: GCA_032273925.1. Taxonomy (NCBI): domain Eukaryota; kingdom Metazoa; phylum Chordata; class Aves; order Tinamiformes; family Tinamidae; genus Rhynchotus; species Rhynchotus rufescens. Next base: position 3,587 of record JAVCKT010097922.1, read on the forward strand.
GTTTCCAGTGCTAAAGGCTAACATAGGACCGTGAAACTTCACATATGATGAAGACAAATTCCCATCTTCCTCCTCCTTCCTACATATTGTCACGTGTTTTTAATGATCCATTCATGCTGAGCTGATGCAATGCTAACAGATGCACCCCTTTATTTAGTTCAATCACAGAGCATTGTTGTTCCAGACCACAAACTACCTTTGAATTCCCAACATGAATTCCCCATGTGAAGCAAAAGGTGATGGAGGAACTACTAGAATATTTAAATACACTCTTAGCATGCTGTTTTTAAGACTTGACCAAAGTTTCTTTGTAGTCTCTGTAGTCAACTTTAACTAGATTTGTGATGCATGTATTTTTGCAACTTCTCATGCTTGTGACCAAAGACAAAAGTATAGAAGTACATAGAAGTCGAAGTTAGAAAATAAAAAGCAGTTAAAATAAAAAACTCTTACTTACGGGCAAATCGTGAAAGTGGTCGTGCATTTTTGTCACCTGTCTCGTTTGCAACTGAAAAGAGAAAATACAGAGAAATAAAAAGCATTAAATCTACATGTCATATTTTAAGATTAATGATAATACCAATTCTTATGCATACAAAGGGGAAAAAAAGTAATAGCATTTGGATATATTTTTATAAAATAGCATATATATGTGTATATTTATATTTTCATGTACATAATACACACACATAGCTGTAATACTTTTTAAATGCCACCAAATGTATTACTTTGCAAGCCTGTCCAGCTGAGCTTTCAGAGTTCGCAGGGCATTCTATAGACATACATTCTCTTGTTCCACATTATAGATGAATCATATGATTGCTCAACATTTAAGGATTAGCCATTAATTGCCTATAGCAATATATGGTTATAGTAATCCTTGCTAATCCTGTTTTCTAATATAGTTTGCTTTCCAAATCCTAAATAAAACATCACTTTTTTTTTCCCCACTGTTATTGATTCTGGTAAGGAAAAGTAAGGGTTTTGTTCCTAGATAAGGGAATTCCTTAAGATCCTCTAGGTTCATTTAAAAGACAATCAAAGGACATATATATTTATATATATAAAACGTACTTTAAATACAAACATGCACAAATCCTGCATTTTTCTGTCTCAGATTCATACTGTCATAAACTTGCCCCTCATTTATGTGACCCAGTAGGTACACAGTTAGTCAAGAGCAGAAATGGTTCTCTCTGGCATTCTCACTTTATTAAACTGCATGAAGAGAAGAGAGTTATCAAGGAGATGAATTACCAGCATTACCAATGACTTTTGTTTTTCATATAGCCAGACAAATCACAAGGAATAGCACTGATGGGCGAAAGATTTTTTTCTATACACAGCTGAGACACCCCAGAAGCAAACTGTGAGTAGAAACAAGGTTTATGGGTTCCTATCAAATCCACTTCCTCTGACCACTAATGGAATTTTTGCGGGCCCCAAAAGGCTTTTGAGGAATTTTACTTCTTCCAGCAATCCTTACGGTGTCACTCTAAGGTCGGTTTGGCTTTTAAGACCCGGTGCCAGTTCAGCTTTCCCGCATCCCATCTCCACACTGGATGCAAGCGGCCCTGGTGCTCGCTGCGTTAGGGAGCGGGTTGGCTGCATCCTTCTGCTGATACCAGCCAGTAGATGGGGCCCATAAAACACGTCGCTTCCCCAAGGTGCTCTGGCACTGGGAAGCACATCTGAGCAAGAGAGAGTTTTCCCTAGCTCTGGCAGGCCCAGCATAGGGTCTGCAAAAGCCCTTTTGTAGGAGCAAGACACAGTGGGAAACTCAGTTTTTCAGGGTTACAGGTCCTCTTTCAAGACAGAACACAAAAGATCAGAAAGATCCTACAAAAACAAACCAAAAAAAACCCACCAGGTAATTCAAAGCTCAACTTTTTAACTCTCTCAACCAAGTAGCTCATTTGCTGGAGGTAGTAGCTCATTTGCCTCACATCTTCTCTTTTCCCAGGTTTGGAAAAGTTTCAGGATCAAATCTGCCTCTGCAGGAGGTGACAGCAGAACGAAGGAGCATCCTCCATGCGGCAGGAATGAAAAATGCTGGAGCAACTGAGATGAAAACACTGGAAAATGCAGTTGCAGCCAAGTGCAGATCCCAGGTAGCCACAGCGGCCACACTTTGCCTTTCACACACCATCTTACTCTAGGTGCACTGAGAAAGTGCCTGGAGGTTGGGACCCTTCTGGGACCTCAAGCATCTATCTGATCACAGCAGAGGCTGGGCAACCCCATTACATGCACTCATGTCTATGTCCAGTGAACGGTTAGGGGCTTTTAATGTGGTAGTCTCCCCTTTAGAGCATTTCCCCTGCTCTGGTGGCAATGACACTCGCTGGTCACCAGGAGCCTGAGGTGGCCACAAGGTCTTGATTCCACCCTCCAGCTGCACAGGTGTGCTCCACCTAGCACCTGTGTTTGTTTGGGAAGCTCTGCTCCCGGAGGCACCGCGTTCAATACAACAGGTGTCATTAATGTCTTAACAACAAAAAAGCAAAGGATTTTTTTCGGTTCCATGCTGCATGTGTTTGTTTTCAGTTGTCGGTGCTTCCCAAACATAAGGTTGTGTAATATACAGAGCAGTGCCCTTCCATCTGGTGCACTGGCATCCAGAGCAAAGTGCAGGTGCAACAGCAAAGCAGGGAGCAGGGTGGCGAGCACTGCGCGTGTTGATCCTGCTTTATTCATGAGATTTCTACTGCACGTGAGCTAATTGCTGCCTAGGACTTGTACAGGCTCTGTGAGGTGTGAGGACCCAGTTAAAAAGGGAGGAATTCACAGGCAGAGAGTGAGGAGCATTTCTGTACTTGCTTTGTGTGAATTATCTGAGAGGATTTCGCTCAATACACTTTTTACTGTGGAAATTTCACTTAAATTTCTTAACACCTGTCCTTAAGTTCTTCATGCCTCCGAAGAATCCAAGACACCTAAGCAGGTGACATGTGTAAATGGGAAAAGCCTGCTTTTCTACAGAAGGATTGAAGAGGTCTTCACACTTTCATGAAGTTTGTTAGCAGCAATAAGCGTGGGGGAGAAAGCTGTGTTAGTTAATGGAATTTGAGAAAGATGTTGAGTTTCTGAGACAGCAAGGCACCACCCACAAAGGACATCTCAGGTATTTCTGAACATTTCCTGTGCTCATATTGCCTTCGGGTGTCCTTATTTTTCAGCTAGTTGCTATATTTCTGTGCTGTAGCCTAAGCTGATTTTGATCTCTGATTATGTGAGACTATCAATATAGAAACTTCACAAACATTTACTTCATGCTTCTAAGTGGATAGAACCTTCCTCTGTTCCTGTCCAAAGATCTTTCATTGTACTAAACCACACACAGTAGAAATTACGGAAGGAACTAAATCTCAGTGAGGATTATAGCAATGTGTAGATATTTTGTAAGCAATTAATATTCCTTCAGAAAGACAGCTGTGAAATACAGGGAATGGACTGTAATTACACTATTAAAATGAGACATTTGCCTGTTGGTGGTGGTCACTTGCCCAAGCAGACAGTGAAATATCAAGGCTTAATAGCCAAATTCCTTACGCTTCAGAAGTGCTGTGTCATATCAGAAGTACCTGGAAATCTCAAGAACCTTTCCTTGCAATTACAGAAATATCTTTATGGGTGCAGTCAGTTCTTCAATTAATGTGGATTACTCGCATTTGAGTTCACCATGTGTCCACTGAGAGCCTTCGGCAGCTTTTTACTTTTCAATGTTTGTGCTGTTGAACACTTTCCTACAGCTTGCCACCCTTTGGTACAGCAGGTATCCATTTCACCAATAGGTCCCCTCAACTACTTCAGCTTTCAAAGGTTCTTCGGCAAATTTTTAGTACAATGCAAAGATACCACATTGTAGTAATGACTCACCAAGACTGACAACTGAAACAATAGCACATCTTCTATACTTTGCCATTAAATAGGTGAGAATGTTTAAATAAAAACTTTTTTTTTTTAATCTATCAGTAAACATGTTCTTTAAAGGAGAGCTTTTAATCAGCCAAAGGTCAGATGAATTTAATTAAGCTTCAAAGCAGCCACACAACTAGTGAATTTGTCATGGTTTTAGGAAAAGATAAAGTACATTAGAGGAGGAGGAAACATAAAGGTAAGTGCCTATCGAACAAAGTCTGCACAAACTCTTCACTGAGATTTTTTATTTTTCCAAATCTGTATACTTTGTATAGCAACCCTGTAAAAACCTCCAAATTGCCCTAGACAGACATGTAGCATTTTATGCCCAGATAATATTTTCCTTTAATACTTCAGACAGACAGAAAGTGGTGACTGCTGAAATAACTGTATCTAACTACTTTATACAGAGTAGGAGCATTCCTGGAAAGTGCATTCTTTTTTACTATAAAGTTATTAACTGTTACATAAAGTTACCAAACTCCTTTTTAAAAGCAACTCTTTTTTTCTCATTCATTTTATATTAAAAGACTTTCCCCAAACCTAATTACTATGTGGGTTTTGACCTTTCTTTTAATTTCCAGCATTAGCTTATTCACACTCCATTTATATTGATTTGTGCTTGCACCAGCCATCTCTTTAGAACTGATTTTTCTCATGCTTGATCCTCTGAATCAAGCCCCAGATTCCCCCTTCAAACATTCCCTTTAGTGAATGCCTAAAACCACCACGATCTCCTAGTTTCTTCCTACAGAAGAGGCCCATTCCTACCCCTCCACCTTTACTGAACATCTTCAGGGTTGATTCATTTTCATAGAAATGTTGATTCATTTTCATAGAAATTTTGTATGCAGGCATCCTACGAGAGGCCTTACGTTGTCTGCTGCACTGGCCTAACTACTTCTTTCTCTACTAGAAATATTTTTTTCTTAATTAGTGCCAGGGTCTTCGTCACAGCTGTCACACATTAGTTACTCTGTGACCTGTTGTGATACCTCCCTCATATCAAATTAATAAACTCTCAGTTCATAGCAGAAGATTTTGTTACTAAGTTATCTCGTTTGCTCCTTTCACTCCATACTGTTGAATTTCACCCCTTTCTGGTAGTCTAACCCTCTAAGTCATCTGGATCCTGCTGTTAGATATTCAGATTCTCCTCTGTCCTGGTGTAATGCAATTGAGCAATTAACACATTTTCTGTCACAGTCATTAACAAAAGTATTAAACAAAATCAATATTGCACGAAGATCAGAAGCACTAATAACATCAAAGGAAGGCTATTTGGGGGGGAGGTTGTGATCCATTCAGAAGCCACAGTTCCTCAAAGAAAATCTACCCTTGTGGCATATTGGGTCCAATAATGAAATCAGAAAAATCTCTGCCCGTACAAATAACACCATATGCAGTGTCCAGACAGACAATTCTACTTCTGAGAGCTTATACCCTATACTGAGGCACTCCCAAGCACACGAGCCATTCAGCCAGCAGGCACACAGTTGGGCCGGCACCTTTTCAGAACCCTTTGAGAACCCTCTCCATTTGAGGAGAGACTGAGTTGGGCCTGTTTAGCCTGGAGAAGAGAAGGCTGAGAGGGGATCCAATCAATATCTATAAGTACATGATGGGGGAATGTAGGGAGGAAGGGGCCAAACTCTTCTCAGTGACAGGACAAGGGGTAATGGGTGCAAGCTGCAACATAGGCAGGTCCATCTCCACGTTAGGAAGAACAACTTCACTGAGAGGGTGACAGAGCCCCGGAACAGGCTGCCTAAGGAGGTTGTGGAGTCTCCTTCTCTGGAGGTCTTCAAAACTCACCTGGATGGCCCCCTGTGCTCTGGGTGTCCCTGCTGGAACAGGGGGGTTGGACTAGAAGATCTCTAGAGGTCCCTTCCAACCTTGAACGTTCTGTGGTTCTGTGAACCCTTTGGTGTTAGTTGGGAGAGTCTTCTGCAGAGCAGCACTGAGCCCTGGCACCACGCAGGAAACGCCAGCTACCTGGTATGACTTGCACTGCTTATGCTGTGAACAGCAACAGCGCAGGTGGCAAAGTCACATCCTCCAAATCACAGCAGCAGTGCCACAAGGCTATTAGAATATGCAGCACCCTAAAATTTTGCTAATTAAAAAGTATCAGATAGCGGATGGCTTACCTCTCCATCTGAAGATTCTACTTAGTTACTACAATTAAGGAATAAGTAAATCATACAGATAGAAAAGACGCACTATATGCCTCTTGGATTTAACTTTCAAAGCTCACAAAACACTTTCTAAACATGAGCTACTTTTCAAAATACTGATGCCAGGCAAGCAACTAGTTCTCATTTACAGCCCATAACCAGGAGGCATATTTTACCCAGGATTTCCTGAAATAACTTCCAATGGATTTTTATTGATGCTGGTCATCTTGCAACTTCAACATGCACCACAAATTGCCCTCCTTCAAGGACTGAAGGAGAGAGAGACATCATATGAAACCAATGAACCATTCAGGTTAAGACAGGATCTTACGCTGCAGATTAATTATATCTGTGATGGGAAACCTGTGGCTCTGGTGGAAAACGTTTTGTTCCCTCAGGTAACTTGAGATGGTTGCTGCCCGGCTCTGAGGGCACCCTCACTCCAGGTACAGATTTCAGAGCTTCGGCAGTCACCGAGAGCCACAGAAGGGTTTTGCAAAAGTGTAAGTCAAAGTGCACGCAAGAGAGTTGTAACACAGAAAGCGACGAACAAAAAAATCATTGGTAACAAAAAAATCCACCTATTTTACATACAACTGAGCATCAGCCAGCTCACGCCTTGCAAAATGAGTCAGTTCCTATTTACAGGCAGAGATGCAAGCACTGGACTTGCAGAGCGTGGCCCTGTTAGCACTCAAAGGAAGAGGTCTAGGTGCTGGGCCTTGGTTGAAGATGAAGGAAAATAGAAGCAAATACCAGCATCTGGTTTCTGACCTGCTCCCTGCAGCAAAGCCCATGTTAAACATCTTTCTTCCTTGAAAATTTGAGAGGCAGTCATATTTAATCTGTCCAAGCTATCACCATACAGACGTTCTCCAAGTTTACAGAGCAAATAGATCTGTTTTTAAAGCCCCAGGTTTCTTCCATTTCCAACCCCTGCCCTGTCAGTCTTCAGAATACAAGAGAAGAGCAGCCTGGTTTCTCTGGAGATATTTACAGATGCCAATACATTGCTGTGCCTTTGGCACACCCCGCCACCAGCACCCTGTGATGGGACCACAATAGCCTGCAAAGAGCTGGAAAATGGCTGCCTGAAAAGTTGTGAGACAGGAGATGATGGAAGAGGCATGGCCATAAAGCTTTCATATGATTTAGCTTTCCATGAACATGTCCTTTTTCTATTGGGAAATGGTCAGGCTACTTCTCTGCATCTAGCTCAGATTTCTTACTGATCTTCTCAGATCCAACAGACAGCCTGTTGTAGCAAACCTACTTATGTATCTCTGTTGAAGGTAAGTGTGCATCTGGAAAGCATGGTCTTGGTCAGATCTGTCTGTGCAGTGAGCCTAAGGCAGGTGGATGGAAGTCACAAGCCACGGAATCTTCTGAACAGGATTCTGCCCATGAAGGCTATGGTGAATTCATGCTCAATTCCATCAGTTAACTTGTCTTATAACTGATGCCACTGCCTAAAGCACCCAGATGTACAAAAGGTGATAACCAGACGCAGCAGCAAGACATTTTCCTGACGGACATAGCCTTGCCACCAGCTACCTGCTGTCTTTGAGCTGCTGCTTCACCTCCTCCATTGCTCACCCTGGTCTCCTGAACCTGTAGCATTTGTGTGGAAATACAGTCACAGCCCAAAGGGTCTTGGCACTTCTGTCTCTCCCTGTCCCCCTCTCTCATGCTTTCTGTCTGTCCTTCACACAGGAAAAGACCCAGGAACATTGCTGTGCTGCCGAGAGACCATCCTCCCCAATTGGGGAAAAGGATGACAACCAATATCCAACATTTTTATTGCTTCCTGTCTTACTTCTGAAGAAACCTGCTTCATAGGACAACCAGTTGCCTCGACATAACTAGAGCAGAGATGAAATTCAAGGGTAAATCTACAGCCTTTTACCTCAGCAGTCCCACAGAGGTTTTCTTTCCCCTCCACCTCTCCTGTGGGTCTAGAGAAGTTGTCTGTCCCCAGGGGCACAGCAGGAGGATGACCCTGGCCTGGATCATCTCTCCAAGGGACATGTCTCTCATCAACCACATGGCTCTGAAAACCAGCCACCTGGTCACCATCTGAGACAGCTCACCGGGCTGTGTGTGCCTTAGTCTGACTCGGTTCAGTAATTGCTTTTAACTACCGTAATGTAGCTGTATGCAGTTATATCACACTGACATTAGTCTCCTTGTGCAGTTAAGCACAAGTGACAGCAATACCAACATGAACAGTCTGTATTTCTTTTTCAGATAGCAAAAATACTCCGTTTTCCTCAGTGACACTGGGGCACGTCCCAAGGAAGAAGCACAAGGAGCACTGAAGCAAGCTCCCCACTTGAGACATTTACTGCAAACACATTGAAACAAATCAAGTTAGAGCACGTTGACAGCACCATGTGTACCCTTGTGACACCACTAAATCACTATATGCTATATAGCTCTAGACAACAGGATGATCTCCAAATGAAAGCACAAACTTCAAGTGACTCATACTAGAGATGTTAAATTAGCAACGTGAGCGGAGAGAAAGAAGCAGTTTTTCCCCACTATATTTTGGGGAATTTAACAAAGTCCATTAAGGCAGCCTTGTCCAAGTGCACAGGAGCTCCGATTCCAGAAAGCTGCTTGGTAGTCAAAGAAGCTGCAGTGCAGATAAAGCTGATTGGAAAAAGAAATAAGGTCTTAAGATAGATTTGTGAAGAGGTCCACAAAGGTGTTTTTAAGTAACTCTGTGGATTTTTACCCTGATCTTTATTTGAAAATAAAAGCCTTTCAGCTTAAGGACTTTCCATTTTTATAATGATAACTTAGTATGTCCCAGAGTAAACCAGGAATAAATATCACTTGCACAAACTAAGTTGAAAACCCAACTTCCTAGCTAAAAATGCTTTTAAGAAAAACATATGATCCGCCCTCAGCTGTGCAGTACAGTTAGTCCCTGTATTAATCCTAGATAAATATCAGTTCACAAGGAAGCTATCCATTTGGATTGGATTGAATTGAAGGTTTGGATTGAATTCTGTCCTACCATCACCTGTAAAGCACTTGTTCCAGCCACACTTTTTTTGCTTCATAAAACGATCTCACATAAGCGTAACCCACTCCAAGTCACTATCAGTTCTTTGGATAAAAATAACCCACTATGATGTCTGAGTAATCATAGTTAAATTACACCACCACTTATAGAGAGTTCTGTAATAACAATCATCCAGTGGTTCTAATACAATGTACCTATTTTATGTAATAGTTAATGTAATAACTCTTTGATGAGTAAAAAACACAGATCAGTGCATTTTTCCAGGGAAAAATATTTTAAAGACAGTCAATTAGTATAAATAAAAAGGCAAAAAGCCTGAAAGTCTCAAGGGAGTTTCAAAACTACTGCATTACGGGTATTTCCACTCTTACTTAAGCCAGCTGAAAGGAAGGTCCAAGTAGAGCTGGATTAATTCTTTCTCCCACCTTACTCTGACTATCCACCAAGACCCAATGCCTGGCATTGTTACTCAAGAGTTTTCTGATCTGAGATCAGATCAGCTGTCAGTTGCTATAATTATTTATAAATTTAGCTCCCAGTCTCTTTTGTCATTTCCACATCCACTTTTCCATTCCTAATAAGTTATGATTCATAAGCAGAAATCACTCTCCAGTCCATTAACTAAGCATGGCATAGGCAGATAGGAAAAGCTTTTGGAAATACACAGAAGACTGTATTGTAAAATCTATCTTGATACTAGAGGGACCAGTATCATAAAGATATCTAGAATTATTTAGAAAATATTCATGTTGCCTTTAATAGTATTTTCATTCCAATACATGCATTATAAAATCACGATATATCAGGAGACTACCAGCAAGCAATCTCTGCAATTCAAGACTTTAAATTATACTGCAGTAATACTGTGCCTGACAGATTCTGAGGCTGAGAATCTCTTGTTCACTGAACAAGAAAATGGATATTTTTAAAGGGCTTGTAGTATTGAGCCAAAGATGCCTTTGAGTTACGATAAGCTTGCCCCGTGGTGAAGATGCACGCTGTGCTGGATCTCATGCTCTGCTCTGCACCTGGCTGCTGCACCGGCGTGACATCCAGCTGTGCCCATCAGCTCCACACCACATCCACGCTGCGGAGTAAACCAGGAGCCACCGGGCATAGGCATGAGGAGGATGAGACCAAGGCAGAGAGGCATCTCGCACTTGGTTTATGAAATCAAAGTGAGGAGGCAGAGAAGCAGATCATTTTATTCCTAACAGCGGCTCTCTTTCCACTGGATGAAGACTGGCACAGCATTAGCCGAAGTGGGGAATAGGTGCGAAAGCTTCAGACATTCTGGACCAGTGGGTAGCACTTTGGGATGTAAAGAAGACGGTGTTGGTTTTATTTGCCTGTTTTCACAAGAAAATATAAAGTATACTTAAAGATATCAAATCTACCAGACAGAAAGATTTTCATCCAACTGAAGTTATATGAGAAAAATCCTCTTAGGAGGCTGTAAAGGATGTACTCAATAAACACGCACATCTATCGCTCCCAAGCGCATCTTTCAAAACCTACTGCTGTCACTTCATTGTTTTCCCACGGGTCTTCTCCAATTCAATAGATGTCACTTCAGAGAAAACTGCAACGAGAAGCTAACATTTATTGAAGACGGGCAGGGCTGCGTGAAACCTATCCTGGCACTAGAGAGGAATTTAAACATCACAGTTCCTCACAAATTTCCACTGAGTTCAGCGAAAGCAGGACTGCCTCCGAGGTGAGGCACTCGCAAAGAGAAAGCGCTGCTGTCGGTGGCACCTAGGAACAGGCTGGTGGAGGCAGTGCCGGGGAGCTGCTGAAAACAAAGCGGCCGTGTGGGTGTCACGGAAAGCAGAGCTTGCTCCCCACCGCCGAGAAAAGCGGCGGCTTTTCTATTGCAGAAGCTGCACCCACCTTTAGCTCTGCTGCTTTTTAATTTCAGTCCCACCAATTCGTAATATGCTGGGCATCAATTAGCCTATTCAGTTCAGAAAGAACAGCGTCTCTGCAGAGAGCTCGGCGCAGAGCTCCTGCACCTTCCTCTCTGTCTCACAACTCAGGGAAAGAAATCCTCACTAGGAAGGGGAGAACCTAGTCCCTGTTTCCTTGCTCCATCCTCACCCCATGAGAACTGTTCTTCTGTTGTTGTTTTTGTTTTTTATATGTTTATGTTTTTGGACACTTCTGGATGTGTCCAGATTCAGCAGCTATCAGGAATGTTCGAATCTGGATTGTCATCTCATGAAAGACAGAGGCCCGATGCCATGTTGTGGGAATCGACTCCTGATTTTCTGAGATAAACTTCAAAATATTTAGGGCGATTGTGAACGCTAACAGCACAACGGATGCCAGGGCAGGCCACCACAGACCGAAGCAGAAAATTTGCATGTCCACTGGAAAATAATTTACATAGTTCTTTAAACATTGTTTCATAAAGCTCTTTCCTTAAATCAAATGCCTGCCATGGCTTGCTCCTTCAGCAAAGACCTAAGCACAAACACTGCACTTTGGGGATGCTTTTTTGGAATAGTTCTTAGATTTTGTGACATTCAAAACATAACACGTAGGTGTACCTGCTAGCAATCAACCACGGCAATAACCATATGGAAGAAAGAAAAAATACTACTTTTTTGTAAGACAACAGCTGGCACTTTTACTACTTTCCGTGTGGGTTTGTACTAAACTACCACAAGGAAATAAAAAGAACATGAATCAACTAGCAAAATTCATTTTCCTTTGCTCACTAGAACATCTCTAGCAATAACCTGCAACACTCTACAAGTGTAGACTTGTAGACAAGTCTTCTAGTAGAGGATTCAATTCCCTCTCTCTGGGCCCAAGAGAGTTTTCACCTTTGATCTCTGCTGTCTCCTTGAGATGTATGGAACAATCCAAGATGTTTCACTTGGAATAGAGGAGAGGAATAAGCAAAAGAGAAGGAAATAACTCAAGAAACAGAAGACATTACCACTGTCTAGAGAAACAGATCTAGGGGAACTGCTTTCCTTCTAGAAAAGGTCCCAGCACCACTGGACCTAGTCTAGTTTCTAGACTATGTCTAGAAACGTGCCCTATGCCTAGACCCTCTGCCCTGATAATCTGGTCTCAGATGCTCACAGAGGAAAGCACTGACTGCAGCAGTACCTGCCTATACATTGAGATATGAAGGAGGCCAAATCTGTCAGCTGGCCTGGCAGCAGAGAGATGTTTTTCCCTGCTCCTGCAGAAATGAAACCCACTCTGCCCGCGCTGACAGCATCAGTGTGCCACAGAAGAGCCCAGTAAGTGACAAGCCTTTTTCACCCACTTAACCACCCTGGGGTTAGGAGCTCCCCCATATGTCTCCTAAAGCTTGCCAAGAAACACAGAGAAGAAACAGAATAAAAAGTGATTGTTTTTTCAGGTCCATAAAAGAGGGCTTGACTTTTAATTTTTTGAAGCTTTTCTGAAGAAACCTATTTGTGGCATAAGCATTAATCCTTGGTTGAGGCCTTAATGTAGGCACAAGAATCGGGAAGGAAGAAAGTCTTCCTTCCTTCACAGCCTTGGAAACTTTCAAGAAGCACTTCCAAAATGGCCAGAGCAGGGTTTATTGCAGAGATGATTCAAGCTGCAGATATAATCAGCCACAGTTGGATTCCGTTTCCTGAAGTAGAATTGCAGGCGTAATAATTATTGGCCAAATACACTAAATTATGTAACCTTTCAGTCCCAAGCAAGAAGTTTCTAATGCATTCAGCTTTAATAATCTGCATTTTGAAAAGCACCTTATGATGCAGAATATCCAGTAGAGCTGCATTTAAAAAGCTGAAAACTTAAGACATGCATAACTGAGACTTCCTTTACTTGCTTTTGATTCCCTGTGAAGGAGTCATATAAAACACCTTATTGAGCAATCCTTGTGTATTTTCTAATTATTTGTTTTAGATGGAACCCACATGAACCTCTCTTTATAGAAATTTGGTGTGATGGTGTAATGCAATATCACAAGAAAATCCAGGGAGTCTCAGATTTCTAAATATAATCAGCCTGTTCCTTCAATATAAAAAGTCACATGAGCTAGTTCCAGATGGTGACATTTGTTCAAGCAAAGTCATTAGGAATCATGAACCTCAATGAAGCCTGCTGCAACCTGGATTTAGATTGGTCTATGCATGTGTGCGAACACCAACGCACACAATTAAGCATATTTAGCTTGAAATCCAGGCAGCTAAAACCTCACAGTATTAGTCCTTAGAATGCTTTTGCCCTCTTCAAATCAGCAGCACTTAATCAAAGTGAAAAATTTACTGTAAAAAAAAAATGTATTTTTAAAATGAGCAAGTTTTCAGAAAGCTTTATTGCATGGGGTCCTTCCAGCCTGAAGCTGGCTGGATTCATCCAGTTCTGAGCCACTTTGAGTTGCACATGCAGCTTTACAGACAACAGTGTAATATGCATGAAAAACTTCCCTAGTCTTATTAAAAAAAAAAAAAAAAGAAAAAGAAAAGAAAAGAAACAAAGAAAAAAGAAAAAAAATGTAGCCTGCATCTAATATGCAGCATCATATCCACGCTTCCAAGACAAACCATGTTTAAAAGACATTGGGACACAAAATGATAGTGTTTGCAATGCACCAGGGTGTGCTCATGGTCCTGAAAGCTCTCCTATTGCACAAATCCATTTTCCCCAATTCCTCTAACACCTCCATATGCACCTGTAAGGAAGAAAACATCTTCCCTGCTTAAGCAAGCAGTTTCACAGTTCCCTATATTCATTTTTCTGACACTTTAATATCTAATAGCAATTTCAGTGGTTCTCCTCTTCCCACTTTGTTTCCCCTGGGAGAAGGATCCCAGTTGCAAAGCGTTGCCCTCTCTGATGCATCGCATCACATCTGAGGAGTTTAAGAGAATTTAAAACCCACTCAGGGTTCTGAGGCATGAAAAGGTTTCTAGAAAGGGCAAAGATGAGCAAGACACAGATTCTTTAGCTTAAAATTCAGAATATTTCAGAACATATGTTACTGGATTTTATACTTTGCTCTCAAAGTGAGGTTCTGAACACTCCCGAATATTAAATAATAATAAAGTTTTAGGTTTAAACCTTCTTCTTTCTTCAAGAAGAAAATTTCTTCTGTCCTATTGACTAAACCTTGCACCAACTTGTGATACATTTTGAATTGACAAGCCAAAAGTCAGAGATATTAACTTCTGACTAAACTTCTATATTGCAGAAATGGGCAGAAATCCATTACATAGAGCATCATCGTGACCAGATTATCCAACTGAACTCAGTAATGAAGGATAGTGATCAAATTGGAAATGGATCTCTTTTTACATTTTTAAACATATCTGCTTGCATTTGGGAAAGCATACTGGAAAATAAAGCTTCCCAGACAAAATGACAGAGCTCAGCTGTCAAAAACAGCAGTTCTCAGAGGACTTGCAACTTACACTTTTGTAAACAGGAAAGTCTTTCTTCCTAGAAGAAAACCAGCTGTATTTGAGCGTAAAGGTTAAAAGGCTGCAGGTTGAAACAGCTCCATAAGAAGCAGAGCAAAAGCATCCATGTTTGTCACCCTAATTGCTAAATTTCCTTCCAGTGAGTCCATTAACAAACAGCTTGCCCTGCAAATAGCAGGTGGCCACTGCGATGAATCTAAATACTAACAGCTTCATCTGTGAGTGCGAGCAAGAAAAAGGGCTGAAGCCCACACAAATTAGTACGCTTGTTTTTACCAATTTCACAGGAAGCGAGTCCAGATTCCCCATCACGCTCTAAAATTGCTACAGGAATGACAAAGCCCTTTGTTTCCAGATGCTGCCTTAATGAAAATCAAGCATGAGCAAAATGCACCTCTCCTCTAACAGAACGGTTTACTCTCCAACTAATGCTTCTTGATTACAAGAATGACATTAAAACTTTCAAGCAAAGTTATTCAAAGTTGCCAACTAGTGACTAAGGAAGTTGCACAAGAGTCAAAACATGGAAGCGTCGTACAACTGAATTCCCACTTTCACTAAAGTTTGAAGTTAGCATTGTGACCATCTTCTAATCTTCCATTCATTTCCAAATCCACAATATTTTCCTCTAACATTGTGGGAAAAGAAAAAAAAATATTTGGATTTATCCAGAGCAGATCCTAGCTCTGTTTTTTTGGCCAGTTGCAATGTTTGCCGCAGCTGGAAGTGATGGTGGATGCAGAAACATAGAGGTAGTTGCGGGAAGATGCCAAAAACTCTTCTTCCATGCAACCTGAAAACATCCTGGCTTGAAACACCCTGAAGTGCTCAGGAAGATTTGGTCTGACAAAATAAAATCATTTATCTATACTAGTAGGGGAAAAATGCAATACATGCAAGAACAGGCACCGTCCCCTATCAAGTTATCTCACTATCTAATATTCTCATTACTACCATGACGAATCTAAACAAATAAGAGCAAGACTTTCCATCCTTTTTAAAAAGGATGGTGTTGCTGATTAATTGGAGCTATGCAATTTTTTCCCTACATCACCATAATTAATGCTCATAAATAACCTGAACAAGAATTTTTTAAAAATGCAATAATAGTATCTACAAGCTATCTTCTTCAGATTTGAAATCCATTTAAGCATTGCACGATCCTGCTTATACTCCAGAAGATCAAAACTCTTTGCAAAAGAAAAAAAAAAAGCAAGAACATCTTCCAAAAAAGAAAACCTTTCCAATAAAGAAGAAAAAAGAAAACTGTATTTTTTCAATACGTCCTTAAACAAAAAGAAGATATATAACCATGTGTTGTCTTGACAACAGGAGAAAGGTTTATCATTAAGTACCTTTCCATTACAGTAAAAGTAAAAAGCAGGAACTTACAGCATGCTGAGAAGTAAAACTGTAGAGTTTTTCCATTAAAAAAAAAAAATGGATAACCAGTATTTGCCAGTGGAACATCAGTGCCCAGCTGTCCTTCACATCAGAAGTGTTTAACCTGTTCTGATCCATCCATTTTTTCCCCCTTTTCTTTTTTTCAGATAAGTTACGTATCGGAAGACTGTTAGGTGTTTCTCCTCCATTTTCTCTTTCCTAGACTAGATAATCCCAATTCATTTTACCTTTTTTTTTTTTTCCCCTAAAATCCTGTTCTCCAAACCTTCAGTTTTCAAAAGCATTTAGGAGAGGGGGCAAACTCTCCAGATCGAGACACCTCCGCAGCAATCTTGTTGCCTATCTCCTTCAGCAGAAAAAAAAGGCATTCCTAGGGCATGAGGCAGCTGAGACCAAGGCTAATGTCTAAAATAAGTCAGGTGAATGAATAACACCCTGGAAGAATCTCCTTCTCTACACTGATTCTAAAGGAAGGCAGCGTCATGTGGCTTTCCTCAAGTAGGGATGTGTTAAGCGGGGTGAGATCGTGCCCTGACCTCGGTGCACGCGCTGCTTGTGCAGATACGTTTGAGGCTCTCTCCCTGAAAATAACTGGGGTGTGTGGAAACCACTGGTGGCATCACGTGCGTTTATACGTAGAGCACGGGGGCTGCTTGACCTCAGAAACGTCTAATCCGCTGGAAGAAAGAGAAAAACTCAGTTGTTCTTGGAGACGGTTTTCAGGCAGACGCGTGAGGAAGTTACCATGGGAACACGTTTGAGGAAAGGGGTTGGGCAAGAAGCTCCTGCGGGAGCGACCCTTCGGAGCGGGATTTTGTAACCCCGGCCGCCTGGGAATCTCTCATACACACCTTTATGCCTCAGAGTAATAGCCAAGAAAAAGGAGAGAAAAACACACACGCGCCAAAAGGAACGAACTGCTAGACCTGAAGCCGGGCTCCTGAGACAGGAGAGGCCTCCGCCTTCCTGTTCACAGACGGAATTAATTTAGCCGATACCTCAGGCGCCGAGCTCCAGGACATCACCGTGGGCACAGGCCTACGCGATGTCGCCCAAGGAGCGATCCTCCAGCACGGGGGAAAGGCAGGAGCCCCGGGACGTGTTGTCAGCAAGTGCTTGGGCCTGAGATCAGTCTGGTAGTGGCCTTGCTCGCACCAGCGTGCAGATGAAGAAGCAGTGGGTACTGCCTTGGGAGCGCCAGCACTGCCCTCCAAGATCACCGAAACAGAAGTCCCCAAGTGCTAACATCACTGCTGAAGCTAGATGCTCCGCTCCCACCTCATTAAGAGCTTTTGCGAACGTTATGGGTTATGAAGGCAGACGGAGGTGCTCCTCCAGCAGCTGTGAACAGCAGCTTGCCTGCTTATGGTTTCATTAGTCGGGCTATAAGCAGGTTGTTCCCAAAGAGATGAGACAGCTAGAGCATTCGTACCCATAGCAAAGGTGTCACAGGCCACTGCGGTGGTGCCAAGGGCATGCAAAGGAACACAAAACCAGCCAGACTTTTGCATTGGCCTTTTATAAACTTCTCATTGCTCCAGGTTGTCTTCAACTGCATGCAAGGAACCTCAGACCTGATTTTGCCCAAGGTGCTCCACAAGACAGAGGATCATTCAGTACTGATGCATTTTGTCAGCAGCAGTGACAGCACCACTGTGCAAACCACCATAACCATGTCTCCAGCATGTAACCCCACGCCTTGGTAGCTACTTTGTGGTGAAGAGGAGCTACAGCACCTTTGGCACATGTGCTGTTGGGCCTCCTTGGGAGCTGCAGAAGGTTTGCACGATCCTC
The DNA here is from genome assembly GCA_032273925.1 of Rhynchotus rufescens. Classification (NCBI taxonomy): domain Eukaryota; kingdom Metazoa; phylum Chordata; class Aves; order Tinamiformes; family Tinamidae; genus Rhynchotus; species Rhynchotus rufescens. Next base: position 21,340 of record JAVCKT010097922.1, read on the forward strand.
CCCTACCTTATTTCTTCTGTATGCATTAGACAAAGTTAGGGCACAATTCTGAAACATACAGTGTCTTTCATTCTCGCCCTGTGTAACAACTGCAGTATTTGGCAGACTGGAGAGCCCTCAGAGTCAGCCTGCAGAGCCAGCTCCAGCTCCTCCACTGGGCACAAAGGCACAACACGTTAAGGCAAACGACTGACACACCTGGAACTATTTGTTCCTTCCTCAGTATAGAATCAAAGTAAATGAAGTCATTAACATCATCCCATGTCACAATGAACATAATGAATAAATACTAAACTATTATTCCTATTCATCACCATTATTTTCACTGTTAAAAAGAGGGGTGAGGGGAGTCTTAAACTTAGACTGCATATAAAGACTCTCAGCAGCACACCTGAGAGCTGACTGTGGATCAAACCAGCATTTCTAGGAGTAGGCACTTCCTTACATTTTCTGTAAAGAGGCCTAATCCAAAAGCACAGTCCCAAAGCGGACACAGTGTTCTGATTCCAGCTGAGCTTGTATCAGATTGGGCAAGAGCATGAATGCAAGAGGAAACCAGCGCTTCACACTTCTTTCTAAAGAGATGAACTCGCTCTGTCTTCTGTGCATCTTTGCCTTCACAGCAGCCCAGTTTAATTAAGTTGTATTACACCATTGGGAACATCTTTGTGTCCCTACAGGTTTCCATCAGAGAACTTCCTACAGAACAGAAATGTTCTGTGGTTACCATCTCCAAGGTGAGCTCGTTGTAAGGGAACTCTGAAACATGCAGTCCTTGGAAACTTCATTCACAAAATATGTGGTTTTAAAAAAGCAATAGTCCCATTGTTTTCGATAGGGACCAATTATACACCATTTCCTTTGCCTTTCTATTTTAGTCTGTGATTACCTGAGGGAAGGAGGCTTAGCCTTCAGGTTTTAAAAGGAATTTAGGGGGAAGTTCATTTGACATTTTTATTCTGCCACCTCCTCTTCAGTAAGGCTTAGGTGTTTGGGAATTAAAAAAAAAAAAAAAAAAAAAAAAAAAAAAAAAAAAAAGATGACTTGGAATATTAGATTGTACTTTGTCATCTCTTCATTTCAACTTCCTTCTGTTTCAACTTACTTCTATTGTGGAAACTTCACTGTTTCATTTCCCACGCTTGTAACAAAGTTCTTGCCTCTGTGGCAAGAAAAACAAGGAAAAAAACGCAGAGAGTGAGCTGTTGTTGCTACAAGTATGGGAAGGCTGTGACAGAGGAGAGGTGACAGGAGGCTGCACAGTGAGGTGACGATAGGGCGCATGGCACCAGCACAGTCACAGCAGTCCACTGGTGAAGTTCAGCTTTCTGCGCCTGAAGGATTGCAGAGCAGAGGGACAGTTTGGTAGTTAAAGCCTACAGGGAGACATTATGCTCAAATCTTTCCAAAGGGCCATGTAGAGCTCCTTCTCTAACATACAGATTGGGCAAGCTGGGGTGTGTCTTTCATTGTCTGCTATCCCTACAAACCTGCCAATGTTGGTAGGTTAAAAAGCAGTGAAGTCCACGGGATTTCCCAATCAGGATTATTGCACCAATGTGCTTCTCCTGTGTGCCTCTCCTGTGTGCAGCAAATATGCAATAGCCCTGTTCCTAGGATTCCTGCAAGTCCAATAACCCAACTACTGCACAACAGACTACAGGAATACTGTTTAAAAACATTAGCAGTTTGGTGTTCCTCTCATTATCCTTCTTTTTCTCAGGGTGCCCAAGATGTTTTCAGAAGCCCCTGTAGGAGAAGCCTTAATATACAGAAGCAAAACTAAATACAATACTAAACACTAAATGCAATACTCAACATAACAAACACATAAATACATATTTGTTTGGCCAAATCCTATCTTTAGTACAGTTGAAGTTAGTGGAGCCCTTTGCCATTTGATTCAAAGGAAGAACATAATCCTTTCATGATATGCAAAAACAAAAGAAGACTTTGAAAGAAAGCATGAAAAGCATACTTTAAAGTATGATTTTTTTGTCTCACTTTAATCTGGGAGAACTTTTCATTCACATACAGAACAATCTAGGTTCAAAGTAATGAAGTCTGAAAGTCATAGGATCACATCCCTGCTCAAAATAAGGTAAACAGAGCAGATTATTGGGAGTTACAGGATGAAAATAAAAATTTTCCTCCTTCAATTAGTCCTGGGCAGAATATTTCAAAATATTACAAAAGCTGTTTACTGGTTTCCAGCTTCCTTCATTTGTGGCCACTTAGCAAGCATTGCTGAGGTGCCACAGGCTTCCCCCATTGCTTTGGTAGCAACGCATGTGCTCTTTAATTATCTTTTCCTAAAGCAGCAAGGGATGAGGTATGAGGGACTCGTGCATCTCTTTCGAGACTCCATTGGGGGCCAGGTGTGGAATGCCTGCCCTGTACTAATGATGTGCCAGGCCCTGCCCAACCTTAAACCCAGGATGTGGAAAGACCCTGTGCCCATGTGCCTGAGCAAGCCAGCCAAGGGCAGGGCAGGGTTTCTATCCTGTACCTCATGAACTCGAGTCTGGTCTTTAATTAACGAAACCTGACACAGCCCCAGCCCAGCTGCCAGGTGGCAAGGACAGGAAGGGCTCCTCACAAATAGAGGACAGCATGTGCAGGAAGCTGGGGAGGATAATCCAGGTAAATAAACTGCTCATTAATAGATACCCTGGCAAGCCAACCACAGAGCAACGCTACAGCGCTCCGTGGGCCGTCGCTTCCTCTCAAGCCTGGACCTGATTCCTACCAAGTTGCAGCAGGGCTGGGCTGGTGACAGGAGACATGATCCCATTTGATGTAACTGTTTCAAGCAATTGACATTCGGGTCAGTAAGTGAAGCTCTGGCACATAGAGAAAGCGAGGGCGCCTTCCCAGTTGCCTGCGGCTGGCAATGGGCCAGCTCGTCTCAGATCCTCTATGCAGAGGCTGGGCTCTAGACACGATGCTAAAGGATTCACTCACAAAAAAAGAATGCAGAATCTCTTGAAATAAAACAGTATTTTTACCCTTCTGTTTTATTGATCTCCACTTTGAGGTGAATAAGAGCCATACTATAAGCATTTCTGACAGGTGAAAGAGGCCACTGGGAATATTTGCCAGTATTATCATTATTACTTCCCATAAACTACCATCACCCATAAGTGGAGTGACCAGAATAACATCTGGACTTTCCCCAAAGCTGTCTGCACAGTTTAAAGAGGACAGCTTTGTGTTAATAGTATATACGTTTGAAACTATATCTTTGAAAAGTTCAAATTTCATATCCATTTGCTGTCAACTTGTTATAAAAGAGGAAAGATCAATGTCTGTGTTAAAGTGTTTATCACATTGTGCTTAAATACAGCCTTGATGAAATCCCTGAGGAAAACACTGTCACTGACTAATACAGAACATCAATCTTACTTTAAAAAATTACATATGCTTGTTTAAGTGGAGGCATTAGTCAAGGAAAAATACTTCTGTTCATTTGTTCTTCTGAAAGACGCTAAATGAAACTCCTATGAAAACTCCAAGTGACTAATTTTTTCATTAGTAATACACTAAGTAACTTCATTGCAGGTGCCATACAGACAGATTGAAATAAGTAATAAATACACACTATGTCTCCCACATCTCCTGACAGACACCTTGTTTGTTTCCCGGCACATTCATGATTCTTTATGAAGAAATCCATTGGTTCTGTCCCAGTACAGCCCTGGTTCAGCAGCTCCGAGGCTCTGCAGACCACCGTGTTCAAGTCTGTACAAGTATTCAGGATCACTACCCTTCCAAGGCAGTGGCAGCAACACTTGTTTTACAATAGAAGAAGAGACAGCGCTTAGGAGTTTATACTCGGAAGCCATTAGATGACTATTTGCTCATAAGGGCATCAATTTTATGGTCTTTGCGGAACAGGAGCTATCTGATAGCCATAGAAGGGCACAGCAGAAGTTGCACCTACCTTCAAGGTGATGTATGACCATAGCATAACATGCTCTGCATCAATATACATGCAATAAATGGGACCTAGAGGAGGTCAAGTTTATCCCTCAGGATAAACCAGGGTCTCAAAAGCTCTGAACTTCTCTGCAGGAGTAATGAATCTGGGTGCGCTACAGCCTGCCAAACTTCTTCACTCCCAGCACATAGCCAGAGGATGGAAGCCACACCAGAAGGCACAGGCTGTGACAGAGAACAGACAGCTCTTTGGAGGACCCGTCTCCACTAGGCAAGCAGCCCTCAACAGCCGGACCATGGTTTCTGCTGGAACCTCCCACAACAGCTACAGCTACACTCACACATGGAGACCCATGTTGGCCACACATTGGGTGACAGAGCAGGTGAGAAACCCCAGCAGAACCTTCCAGCTAGGTGGGGTCCAGGCCTGCTTGGGCTGACACGCAAGTGAGAGCACCAGCTTTGCCTGTCTTACATAACTTGCATGGTGCTTGCCAAGGACTGGGTTGTCTTGCCTCGAGCCATCTCAGCCAGCTTCATGGCTGACCAGGCAGGGATCGTAATGCGGTTCCGAACTGCTCCAGTGTCACCAGTGCCACTGACAGAGCAGAGAGCTCCAGAAAGCGGCGGAGATTAAAGCAGCAACACGAAGAAATGCTCCTGCGAGAAGAAAGGCTGCTGGTATGAGTCAGGACTGAAATACCACAAGCACAAAGGCAAACTATAAAGTATTGTGTCGCCGGGCCCCAAGTTCAGACAATAGAGACAATCAGAGACTCAGAGAGGGTGTTACAGTGACCTGGTAAATTGCACTAAACAGCACTGCGATAAGCACTCTCTTCATGTTTGACAAAGGTGTTAGTAACCGACTGGAAAATGTCTGCCTATGTTCAGAAGGTACCACGAACAGAGTACTCACAACCCCCCAAAAAAATGCTACTTCATAAAAGCTACATAAAAGTCATTGAATATAGCACTTAAGAATCTTGAAATTGAGTTCCTAAAGAAAAGTATCTTTTATATTTTAAATGCTATCAGTACGAACAAGTCCAATTTGGCAGTTCTTACAGTAGTGAGTAGTCTCATTTGCTGTAATGAGACTAATCACTAGAACTGCATGACTGAGCTCACAATATATCTCATTTAGTTACTGACTTCATTGATTTTCTTTGATTTTGCCTCACATTGTTACAGAGTCTTTTTAGGTGCTGCTCTTTTCAAAATGTTTAGCTCTATCATCTCTTCTATAACTTCTTTCTGTTTCAGGATTTTTTTTTTTTTAAATAATACCTTTTACTGGGGAACTCCACCTGTATGTTTGGTAAGGGTTTCATCCTGGTCTCTTTATTCTTGCTCTTCTGAATATCTACCTTTTTCTGTGACTACTATCCTATTTTACTTTCCACTTACTCTTTTGTTCATCCATGTCCCAGAATTTTACTCATCAAGGGAATAACATCTTAAAATGGCATGGACTGCATCAGCAAAAGACTAGGTGAGACAGAATATTACCAAAAATCATTGCCCACCTTAAATCACTGAATTTCAACTAGGAGCAAAAAAATTTATCAGATTAAACACTTCACTTGTGAGTATTGGGGCACATCTCACTATAAAAGCTCTAAAGCAAATGCTCCTTTCATTTAAAAATCTTCATTGCTATGTGAATTATGAGCCTCATTTTCAAACATTAAATTTCTCAGACACAGTTTCGATCTCCTTTGTTATACAAAACCATCACATTACTAGAGATCTGGACAAGAAAGAGAAATATAGGCGGAATCCTTAATCCTGCTGTCTTCAGCTATTCTTGTTCTTCACTGCTCTTTTTCTATAACATGCTTTGAAACTGTCATTGTTTTGCTCTTCAGCAGCCATCATAAAAGAGGTCTTGGTTTTCCAACTCCACTCTATGTTGCACCTTATAGTGGTTTTCCCAATATAGACTGATACTTACATAGACTTTTATGACACTTACATTGACTGACAGGCAATGAAGGATGAAAGAAAATTCAAAATATTTCAAAAACTATTTCTTTTGGCCAGGCAGGTATTACTTAATGGTAACAGTACACAGAATTTTACAGAATTCAGTTGTTTCCTTTTGGATGCCCAAAGATTAATAAGCATGATTTCACATAGCAGTCATTTCTTATCCGTTTGATTGTTGCTCAATGACTTTACCAATCAGCTTATTGCCAACAGGATACAAATAAGTATTTTCTAGTGAAGATGACAAATATGACAAGTGCCATCTGCAAAGGCAGCTTATTGATATGATAAATGATTATGATAAATGATGATCCAAGTACACCAAGTTGCTCTTCAAAGTAGAAAAGAAGATTCTGAATGAAGTTTAAAAAATAAGCATGTGGCATAACACTTATTTTTGTGAGTCCGAAGTTTAACTGATATTTATGAAGCCCATAAAAACTCATTTCATGAATACAAGAATGTTGGGAATTTTTGGAAAGAAGGGAGGGAAAATTCTTATGCATCTTCCATCATAAACCTGAATTTACGTGTTCAAATCCCATGGACAACAGTATCATTTTCTTCAGAATTGGGAATCACTCCTAGCAGAGGCACAGAGAGGTATTTTGGACCCCTGAGAACATCGTGTCTGCCCCATGTGCTCCAGGTTCCTTTGCAATGCGCTCGCTACCCCACACCTTCACCCCACTCTTTGCTCAGTGGTGGCACCATCAAGTCATGGGCTCAGCCACATCAGCATCAGAGACTAAAGGACAAAGGTGAGGGAGGAAGATAATGCAGTCCTGAGTCTAAATTCTCCGCCCTAGTGTGGCAAGCATTTCAAACACTGAAATAACCTGCCAATTTGGAAATACTCAAATTCCAGAAAAAGCCCAAAATTTCCTTTGTCCCTTGTCTTATAGGTCTAAAGAAACATGGTGTCTCTGATGAGGATTTTGAAAAGCTTCTCAACAGATCAAGTGCTTAATAAACACTGAAATAATCAAAGCTAAAGGCTTCCCAGAAGGATACCAACCTTGCCTGCTACAAACAACATAAGAGAGATGAAATACAAGCAACTGATCACAACATATAAACACACAAAATCAACTGGGAACATGTCCCAGAGGTTTCATTTAAGGATCTGTACAGGGTTGGAGAAAAATAATTACGCATGTAAAGTGTTACTGTAAATGACTCTAATAAAACAGAGGGCTCAAATTAGTGTTGCTGCTTTGGAGGGCAAGTAAGCAAACACAGTAAGAGAATGAATGACAAGAATTTCGCTTCAAAACCCCCACTTGAGTTAAATGACACAATGAATTCTAATTAATAGGAAGCATTAGGCTGGAACATAAGGCAGCAAACGGCACCACAGAATAAACATTCTCACATGAAGGAACATTTACTCTGATCGCTTTGTCGAGCTGACAGCAGCATCTTTCAGGAGCAAGTGGATCCGCGTTATCAGTAGTGCTGTAATTGGCACCCTCGCTCTTCCCCTCACCCGAGAACAATTAAACTTTAGGCCTTGGCTGCGGAGACAGGGATAATGTTGTGAAGCCACCTAGCAACCACAACAACAGTAACTTGCCGGTGGTTTGGGAATGGGCACATTGGCAGACTCGGCTGAAAGTTGAGGCATTTGCGTAGTTACAGGATCCAACACCAGCCGACATGGATCCATGTCTATGTCGCAGCTTCAGCCTTTCCAAGTGAAATTCGCGTCCTTAATAGCAGCCAGGATGCAATGATTTCCCCAGGCTGGTGCGATGCCTCCCACATAGCAGCATTTTACATAAGAGACAGCTTGGGAGGTTCCTCCAGCTCTTCATCTTTGTCCTGGCCTCCTCTTGGGCCTTGCTCCTGCGGCAGGGCCAGCCCAGAGAAAGTGACTCTCCTTTGCAGCCTGACGCATTGAAATAACCAAAAATCAAGGCTGTTCCCTCTGGCAAAGTGGGCTATAAACTGTGGTCCCACAGGAGACATCACCTGGCTCTGTACTGCGAGGCCAGAGGCTTCTACACAATCATTTTTATGTTCAACAGCAAGAAAAGGTGAAGCACTCAGCATACCTCAGCATCCACCTATGCTGCAAACAAGAACTCACAGGGCAAGGTGGGGAGCGTAGCAAGGGACTGATCATCTTTACAGGAGAAACATGGACCTGGTGTCGTTAAATTCTTTTAGCTCAAATCTACCCGAGTTACACATGTGCAAAATGAGAGTGTATTCCCTTGAAAGGAGGTGAATTTAAGCCAGTGAAGGAGAGAGGCCCATTATCAGTGAATCTGTATGCTGCATTATTTATGAAAAGCAGGCAATCATCTAAAAGCAGTTGCCATTAGACCTGAGGTATTTCCTGTTGGAATTTTAACTGTGCAGTTTACCAGAAAGAAGTTAACTCCTTAGATCTAAAGGAACTTTAAAGGAAGTGATGGATGTCCTGTTCTGGATTTTCTAAAGATACCCAGGGATTTCAGCAACAACAGAGTTCACCAAGTAATTCCACTGCTTTGTTTTTTTGAGCATCCATGAAATGAGTTCCTATAAATTAAGGTTGAAAAGTTCTTAGGAGCAGCAGCAGAATCAACCACACCATCTCTTTCATGCATTTCAGTATAATACATACTGAAAGGAGACACACAACGGTTATATATGCAGTAAGCACTTTTCCACTATATTCCATATACACATACATGGACTATAATACGTAGTTTGCCCTGTCTATGATTCAGAGTGAAATCAGTTTTGATTACCAAGTTCTATTTTAATGATCCGCATTTTGGCAAGGGAAAAACACAGCTTTGCCAGAAATTTCTTAGATTTGCTCATACGGCAGTTTTAAGAAAAATAATACACATTACAGGCCAAATTATGTTCCGAGTTATCAGGGTTGTATAAGAGTCAGAATATCATTTGGCCTGCAGGATCTGTAATGTTGAATTATGATAATGTTCAAGGCAGAAAGAATATAGATTGTCTTTAGATCAAGGCCTGGCAGCCAGGAGAAAAATCTATTTCCAGGAAACTAATAAAACATAGTACAGTGCCACCAAATAGGAGGGAATAGAGATTATCAGCCCCTAAATATACCCTTATCAGAGTAGACGACAGAGATAGTGCTTATTAACAATATACATGGTGATATACATGGTGTGGTGATAATCATAGCTTTGAGTGTGGAGATGAAAAATCAATATAAACCAAGTGAACTTATTCTACTAATCACCTTGTCTACAGCATAATATATAACACCCAGTCTTGCAAAAGGCCACCCATATGGAGCTGAAGATAGAATTTCTCTGACTTCCTCAGGCCTTTTCATTTTTCGCTCTAGTCTAACTTGCTTGGGCATGAATCACACAAGCAGAAAAGGAAAAGAAAGCGACATACACAGAGCCATAGCCAGAGCAGTTTCGAGGCTACAGAGCACCCCACAAATTACTCCGTTCTTCCCTCATGTCACCTGTCAACTAATTTTGATGAGAGATGTAGATAACTCTGAGCCTTTGGTAATATGGGTGACATTAACCCCTATACATTTCACAGGACTGTTCTTCTCCATATGTTTTCTTTTCTTCCCCCCTTATTTTCCAAAATCTTATAATTGCAATTCCAATCACTTGATTTTTTTGAAGAAAATACCAGTAGTTCTCAGTTAATCGTGGACTACACTTTTATTACTACAGAACAGAGCTCCTCAGCTTGCAGCTAACTGAATAAAGCCACTTGTCTTCCCACAAAAAAAATCCTTCAACTTCAGCAAGGATTCATGTGCTCAGCCAACTACAGAAGCACAGACTGGTTCTCTACTTAGGTTTCTGTAAGGGGATCTGTCTGGTATTTATAGA
>JAVCKT010097925.1:0-11204 GCA_032273925.1 Rhynchotus rufescens
GGCCCCGGCAAGGGCGAGCCCGGCGCCAAGTGGGGCGGCTTCAGGCGCAGGAGGCAGGTGCTGGACCGCGTCTTCTCGTCCTCGCAGCCCAACCTGTGCTGCTCGGCCGCGGAGCCGCTGGAGCCCGGCGCCGAGCCCGGCTCCGCGCTGCGCCGCCTGCGCGAGCACCTGCTGCCGCCGGGCAAGGCGCCGCCGCCCGCGCGCCACGACGGCGCCAAGGGCGGCAAGGGCGAGCGGCGGCCCGGCGCGCACCTCTCCCACCAGAAGAGCTCCTCGCTGCCCAGCACCGCCTGCCTCGAGCAGCTGCTGCGCGGCTCGCCCACGGCCGCCAGGAGAGGGGAGCCGCCGCACGAGGACGGCAGCGGCAGCAGCGGCGCGGTGAGTGCGGCGCGGCCGCCCCGTCGGGCTCGGGCTGCCGGGGCTGCTTCCTGCGAGAGAAGTTCCGAGCGCGTGAGTCACGGGCGCGAACGCTCCCCGCGGGAGGAGCTGCCTCGCGCCCTCTGTCTCCTCGTCTGCTCCTCCCTTGGAATCGGGGGGAAGATGAGAAACAAAAAATGCGTGCTTTAGTTGTTTAACGTGCAGAAGAAGCTGCATGAGTGTGTGCATATATGTGTGTATACATATTTCTTTGCTTTGGTGTAGGCTCCTCATCTTACAGTTTAAGTCCCACCAAACTGTGTCGGTCATAAGACCGTGCTGTGCAGAAGCTCCTGTCATTATCTGCTTTTAAAACACGTCTGTAAACTGTCATAGGTTGTTGCTTTTACTATAGGGTTACTTCTATGCACTGGTCTCAGAGTGGGTATTTCTCTTCAATAGCCTTTCCTGCCAACCCAGAAAACTGTATTGCACCTTACCGTTGAAGTTACAGTATCTTTTCCTATTAAAAAAGAAAAAAATACTGCAGCTTGCAGTTAATAAACATGAAGCATATTTTTTTTCTTAGTGTTCTTCTGCTGTTGTGTTTGGCAAGGGAACAGCACATTTATTTACAAAACATGTCAATTCTTATTTACTTACAAGAGGATTATTCTCAATTTAAACAAGGTACAGTTGCAACATTTGGAAAGAGTACTATTAATCCAAACAAATCAGGTTGCTGCTGTCTTTAATTGACAATGTTTCTGGACTGTTTCTCCAAGCAATTTCCAGTGTTAGCTTGAGCTGTGCTTACATGCCCAAACCGGTGTTCTGGATTAACTAGAGCTCGCTATGTCCTGTGCCTTTTGATGGGGTTTGTGGAGGAGACGATCATGATTTGACACAGCTGCTTTGCTATTCTGTGACCAGCAAGTTCTGTGCTGTCCCCAGCATTAAAGGTGTAGTCTCCCAGGTTGCTAAAGCTGACCTGATTCATCAGCTTTATGAGTTGTGCCAAGCTGAAGAAAACGAGATTCAAATATAACCCTGGACTCTTCATTTTTATCTGGCCTGAGTGGTGTCTTCTGGAGGAGCTAACTTCCATTATGACCAGCCAGCATTTTCGGTGCAGTGGAGGCACTGGAGCTGTCCCGTGTGCTGTATGCTCAGCTCAGTAAGGCGTCTGCTCAATGCTATGGGCCTGGTGACATCCATGGCAAGAGTTCAGTGAGGTTTAAGGTCACATGAAGTCAGCAGTCAGGTGGGAAAGTGTCCAGCTTAAAATGAATTTCCACAGTGGTCCAGAAATGGAACCTCTGTGGTCCTTGAAAGCAAGTAGTAGGATTTACTTGCAGCCGTGTTTCATTTGAATTCCAAATACATTTTATACGGTTTTTAGTTCTCGTAATTTTCTGCTTTTGGATAATTTAATTTAGTATTTGTGAGTCTGTTGGAAGAATTTTTTGAGCTTATGACATGTAAGGTTCACTAGGCAAGAAGAATGCATCTAAAAATCTGGGCTGCTGTAAGCAAAACTTGAAATAAGTGGAATTTTAAAAACTCAAACTCCATTTTACCAGATCTCAGCCCAGATGCTGAGAGAGAAACTTACCCTAGAGATGGGTAAGTTTCCTTATGAAGATGATCAGTTGATGGAGGAAGGAGAGAGGAGAAAGACAGAAGGAAAAAGGTTGACTGTGATGGCAGAACATTGCCTTAAACTTTTATTTATTTAGATTCTATGAGCATATTTATAATGTAATCACCTGGATAGGCTCTTTTTTGAAGAAGAGAAGCAAAGAAGGGTCCTTAAGTCTTGGTGCATGCATTTATTCTGGTTCTTTTTTTCAAACATATACACAAAAATACCAAGCATTTTCAGGAGAATGATGGAGAAGGGAATACACTTGTAAGAAGTTCAATTTCATATGATTCTAAGCTAAAATAACACAATCCTAATAAGTGGAAAAGGAGCAAAAATCAGTGCAGCAAATGGGAAAATTGTCATACTTTGATAAAATAACAATATCCATGGAAGGCCTTGTGTTGCTAAGACTTGTAGGGAAAATGGGGAAGGTGGAAGTATCACTGCTGAAATTCAGGCAAAGTTACGAGTATTTCATCACCCTAGTTGGAAAACATGGATGTAGGCATGTGTCATCTTCAATCAACTATTTAATCAATGGGTTTTTCTTCTCTAGGTCCGAGTGATTTGTATCCAAGTAAGTTCCCATTGTGATGGTACCAGAGGTGATTAGTGCTCCGGGAGGGAATGCTGGTGGGATGCTGACGGGAGGGCTGCAGACTCAGGTGCAGGGCGAGCGGTTCTGTGTGCATGTTTCCCTGGTGGGTTTCATTGCAGGGTCATGAGTTAGTAGCAACCTGTGTTTTCAGCTTGGTGGATTGGCTTCTGATGCACTAAACAAATGAGCAACAGGAGGGGCTGAACCCTCTGCCTTGGGTTGGTGCTTGGGTGAGCTACAGGAGGAAGGAGGAGACACTGGAGGGCTCTGGGATTAGAGAAGGGAAGGGGAAGCTCAACCATTAGACACACAGCTGTAGGAAGGTTGGCTAGTTTGGTAGGAAGCTCTTTCCATGGTTAATAAGGAAGACTTCAGGCCTGCATTTGAGGGTCTTTTGGGCCAGAGATGAGATATCCCTTTTTGAGGTTATCTATAAAACAGCATTATGCAGGATAGAGGAGATGCTGAGAAAAGCCTAAAAAATACACACACATATATGTGTATGTATAACACTTTTTTGTTTTCTTACAGTAAAAATTGTCAATGAAACTGATGTAAGAGAGAAGCTGTGTGGGAGGGGGAGATGTTGGTATTCAAGGGTCACTTGAAGAGACCCTACATATGGAGGGTAAGGAATTCAGAATTTGTAATGAGGGGAGAAAGTGAAGCTGGCATTAAATCCCTAGAAGGGTAGGGATGAAACAGGAGCAGAGATGCAGCTGGAAGAACCTTGAGGAGCCAGCAGGAGAATTCTGCATTTGATGCAGAAGGGAATGCGGAGCCAGTCCAAGACTGATAGACTGAGCATGTTTATCTGTCTGTATTGGAATAAACCTGCACATTGCTCAGAGCCGTTCAAAGTTAATGAAGTTAAAGAACATGGCTTGTTTGGTGTAATTCACACATGCCACATCTCAGGAAGAGATCCAGGCAATGTAGGCAAAAGAATAAAATAAAGGAGTGGAGGGAAAAAAAGGCAGAAAACTTCATAGTTTTAGTAAGAAAGCTACATAGATAACATTACCTAAGGGAATCTTAATTGCTGCTTTAGATTAGTAAGAGACTGCAGTGGGGAAGGCAGAAGTGATGAGGAAAGCGGAACGCTTCTGACGTTCAAGGATTACCTTTTCTGAGATAGTGCCAGGTCAAGACAAGAAGGCTCGGAGATGGCTCGTCTGCACACACTCCTGGAGTGTAATTTGGTGGCACTGAGAATAAAAGAGCAAAATTTGGGGCATAGAGAGAGAGCTTTCCTTTGGATATCAGGATTCTGAGAGATACTAGATAGATGTATGAGTGAATGCTTACTCTGGGGCCGAAGAGCATTGAGTTTGCTGATAGAAACTTGATTTAGTGAGCAAGGAAAAAAAGCATTCCTTAATTTAATCTATTAAAAAAGCTGTTTCAGTTTCTCAAGACTATATGTTTCTCCAAGTAGTTAATTAAACATTTGATTATTCTCAAGGGATGAATCTAGATTCTATATTGCCCTGTTTCCTTCTTTTATTTTTTTTTTTGGATTTCTGTTAAAAGATTTATCTTTCAGCAATTTCAAATGCATTGATCTATTTCTCATACACTTTCAGCTTTTGATCCATCTCCCACCTCATGTATAAGCTGAGCAGAAAATCAAGAGATAGTACCACAGAATTGTATTTAATCACATCCTGGATAACCTCTGTTTATAATTAACTAAAGATTCTCGTGAGGGTTTTCAAAGTAAGCTACATCATTTTTTGAGATCATCTTGTTAGCATTTGTCCTCAGAGTGAAGTACTTAAAACACAAATATTTTAAAGTTAGTTAACAGCAATTTGTTTTTATTTATTTATTTGTTAATCCATAACCTCATTTAAGCTTTACTTATTTTGTTCTGCCTAAATTGCTCATATATAAAAAGCCCTTTGGAGTAATATATTTGGAGAATTATAGTCGCTAGATAGGACATGTCAGTGATGGAACAATACTGATACCTGTACCTTTTTCAGATAGCTTTGGTGATAACCAAATCCTTATGTGATCATTAGTATCAGTAATGATATAAAAGCATTTCTTAAGAGGAAGTAACTCCCTTGAGTACAAACGTAGGTACAGGAATTAAAGTTGTGAAAATCCTTTTGTCAGCATAGAGTAGCTTAATTTAGAAGGGATCTCTAAAGTTGATCTAGTGCTGCTCTAAGCGGATCCTGTTAAATTACTTGGACTTGTCCAGCTTCATTTTGAGCATCTACAGTGATGGAGAGTCTACTGTGCACAATCTCTTCCAGGACTTGACCACCTTTGTGGTGAACAAGCTTTTCCCTATACCTGAAATGGATTTCCCTTCTTCCCAAGTGTCCTTGGCCCTTTGCTCTTATCACAATACCCCTTCAGTATCTTTTCCATGCCTTCTTGTTGGGTAGCTTTAGGTACCAGGGGGATTTCTACTTGGCCTTAAAGCTTTACCAGTCCTCTCAGTCCCATTTGTTTTTCATTCAGTAAATCCCCAAACATAAATTTAAGGTGCTTCCACTGTTGTTTCTCTATACCAGTTGGCAAAACAAGATGCATGAACCAGCTTGATGGTTTTAACCTGTGGTCTGGTGACTTAAGTTAAATTGAAACAGTTCTTGTGCTGAGGCAATAAAAAAGGCACTTGTTTTCTATCCAGTGACTCTGCTGTAAGGTGGTAACCTTGGGTTTAGGTGTGGTAACTAACTCTTCTAGCTGTCTTTTAAGTGATTGTGAGTCAGAAGTCTAATGCTTATTATTTCAGAGTTTTATCAGTATGTAGTTCTTAGTACACTAAGTTCTGTGAAACTTTTTCAATATAAAAAGCCAAACACCTCAATATAGCTATGTAATTTGAGTTTTTTTCCTCAAGAAACCTTGCCTTTTTTTCTGTCCTTGTGTTGCAAGCAGAGAATTATTGCACTTACTAACAAGATTTTATTACACTTTTATTAATAAGATTTAGCAGCAGCTATTATGTTACTGCAAAGAAATAATACATTTTAACATTTAAAGAAATATGACTATGTCCAGTCCTATATGTCATTCAGAATCTAGCTCTGTAGGTAAATTAAACTATTTTGTCATGTAATGTGGCACAGACATACTAATAAATCCTAGTGTTATGTTTTTCTTCTTGTATGAATCAGTGGTCTTTGGCAAGATGACTGAGAATTCTGCATTGATCTAAAGACTATATTTGTCTTATTTGTCTTTCTTCCATAATTGATCCTGAATCTCTCTAAATATTTTAGGGCTTTTTAAACAAGCAACTATAACATAAGCTGTAAAGCTGCAAGCTTTTAAAAAGAAAACAAGGACTTCCTTTTCATTTGTAGAAAAAAAGAAATCCCCTATAATTTAACAGTGTTACACTTGATTTATCTGAACTGTAAATTAAACATGCTCGCTTTGGTTCAGGGTTTTATTTTATTTAGAGATTGTATTCTGTTTGAAAACCGGGACCTGGATACGGAGGTATTTCAGAACTGGGATATCTGTCAGTAATTTCAGTCACTTGAGTTGGAGTTTAGCTCTGACCCTGAGCTTAAAGCCTGGCTCCTTCCAAATGAGCTGGGAGATGTATGTAGGCATGGTGGTTAAAATGAATTTCGTTTCATATCTTGAGGAGCAAACGAGAGACAGTAGCACAATATACACCGTATCGTGCTTGAAGATGCTTCTGTACTTTCAGGATATTGTGTATCAATTATTTTGTTTAATGTGAGTTGACAAATATTCGATTCTTAATGACCTATCCTAATCTCTGTGGGTTTTATAGAGACTACAGATTTTGACCTTTAGACTACTAAAGGGACTACTGTTTTTGACCTTTAATGCAAGTGACTATTTCTGAAATGTTACTGTACTGGTCCTCATATGAGGCAATCTTCAACGTTAGGCAATTCTGACTTTTCAAATGACAGAGCAAAAATGGACACACTTTATATTAAAAATTAATTCCTGTGATAATTCCCCAATTTAGCTTTTTAAATTGATATTTTTTGTGTTTATTTTGGTATGCTTTAGAGTTTGTCTCTGTGTCTTTGTCATAAGCTATTCGGGTAAATCATAAGCCTTTGAAAAAAATGTTGGGTTTAATTCTTGTTAGCTAAAAATTAAAATGGCTTTGTTGAGGATACCGAAGCTAACAGCTAAAATATGATATTCAACCTATATGTGTGTGTGCTTTTTGTAATATATTAACACAAACACAGTTTACATTTAAAGTTTCTCAAGAGAGTAATGATGTGAGGATCTATAAGAGTTGAACCGTCATAGACCATCATAGAACAATCTTTAATTGTTCATAACAGTTTCTGTTTATTAGCGTTGAGAGCAGTCTGCTAATTCTTTGGTGTAGTAAATGAGGGTGTATGTTTAGAACATATTTTTCATAAAAACAGGTTTGTGCTCTGATGCATCTAAGGCTTAGTGTCACTGATACTTAAGACAGTAAAACTTTTGGCTCTTGCTAGGTATTCTGTGGTGTTCCATATTTTGCATATTCCCACTGTCCACCGCAGGGGAAGCCTCATTTATTCATGTAGTTTCCCTCACGGAACAGGGTCTCATACCCTAGAAGATCTGAGCTGCAGAAAAGTTAGAACCTGTGTATAAGTGTAAAGAACCTGGCGCAGTGGCCCACGTGCCTGGTAAAGCTCTTGAGACCTGAAAATCAAGTTTAAGAAGAGCATCTTGATGGGCTATTTTCCCTGGGAGCTGTAAATGGCACATGATGGAGGTCCTGTCAGTGGCCAGGGGATGGGAAGTAGACAGAACTCTTTACTTCCTTCATCTCTGAGGTTACATAAATGCAAACCCCAATGCTTTTGTGTCCCCTAAGAGGAGAGATTTTTGGAGAAATATCTGGTGGTTTTACCACCTGACACTGTTGCAGAATCTTGATCAACTTAGCTTTTTCCTGCTGCTTTCCTACTCCTCAATTACATTAATAAATGATTTTCATACTGAACCTACCCAGAGAAATATTTGTCTTCATGATTTTTTCAGACATGTAATAGGGCAAAAAGCAGTTGGGTTATAGAAAGACTATTTTGTTAATGTCTCTTCACAGATTAAATAAGTGCTGTGTTGGAATAATGCTGAAGACTTTCAGAAATATACCTAGTTAATAGGTCAGCAGAATATGGTAGGAATGGAACAGCAGTGCTAGAAGACATCTTTAGGCCATCAGAATCTGAAAGCAGCACTTCCTTTTGATATTTGCAAATGTGGACTTTCAGAATTGCTCTTTACCTCCACCTGCATCTTCTGTGATTCTTGGCTGTTATTAGTTTTGGGTCCTTTTGGTTTTTGAAGTCCTTCCAGTTGTCCCACTTTTATTACCATCATACTGAGATGAGAAGTTGTTGTAAGAACCTCTAGAACCTTCTACAGGTAAGAACCTCTAGAAGGAGCGTGTAATTATGAATGAAATACAGTTATTTCAAACTTTATCCAGGCCTGTGTAACATTATCACCTTGTACTTTTTCTTTAGCTTCTCTCTTTGCCCATTTGAATGATGAGTGAGTTTCTTTCAAGATTAAAAAGTAAATTTAGTCACTCGTGTAACTATTAGTTTAGATATGTATATTTTTCAAACCACAGAAATATTAACTCTGACGCCCATCTCCCTGTCCTTTTCTGGGACCATTCTGCAGCTGTTTCTCAAGAAATTATATGCAAGAACTGAGTCATGAAACGTGGTATGAAGCAGAGTAGATTGTTTTTGGGGAAAAGTTGAGTGCACTTTGTGTAAGGAGCTGGGCTTAGTCTGAACACCAGGCGTGCTATGGGCAGGATTGCTCAGGTTTGATTTTGGTCTCGAGGCCTTGGGTCTCTGTGGGCTTTCACCGCCTGCAGGTGAGTGTGCGAGGCCGAGAGGACCCATCTCTGGTGGTCTTGCAGATGGTTGGCGGCCCTGCAAGGCACGTGCCCCTCGGCTCCTCTGGGCAGTATATCCAATTAAGGTGCTCGGTCCCTTGCCGCTAATGAATATCCTGATTAGTCTCCTGCTCTGTGTGAACCTCTGTTTCATATCTCTTGTGTAAGAGAATTACCTGTCAGATACTTGCTCTCCGCTTCTGTTGAGAGTGCTCCTAAACCAGCAGCGAGGCTGCCCTATCCCTACTAACAGGTATTTCCTGTAGCTAAGCTTTGGGAACAATGCCAGCGTCTTATGGACTGTGCTAGTAGGGGGGAGGAAACTGTTTTTGTTTTCTTGTTTTGTTTTTCCTTCTGTTGGCTGCATTACCTGATGTGATTTACGCAGTCGTTTATATAATAACAAGAGAAAGAAAATGATACCTAAGGCTTTTATGGATAACTGTGAGACACCTTCTCTTCCTAAGCCCTTTTGACGCGCCGTTGGAAATTGGAATAGAGCACATTTGAAAAGGGAAGTTCAGTTATGCCTGTGCATGCAAGGAGACCAAATGGATGGAAAAGAAGTTGAGACTTTCTGCAGAAACTGGTTCACGTCCAATTAGGACAGAACTTCATTTTCAGCTAGGATGAAACTCCTCTGCTCTGTGTAGAACACAAAGCCACCTTCCAGCAAGTGTTCTTGCTGATTCCTTTTATATGCCCCAAACTAGGAAATTCTATGTACTCATAGAAGTTTTGGCTCCAAAAATTCGTCTCATTCTGTTTGGCCAGTGGCTTGGAACTCTTGCAGAGTGGGGACCCCACAAGTGGTGGGGAAAAGCAGTGACTAATGATTGCTGAGCAAGGAGACCTTATGCAAGGAACCTTCATGTACAGCAGACAGAGATCCTTGAGGTCTTGCAGAGCTGATGGAAAACAAAGGATTATAGAAGTCTTTTAGCAGAAAGGAAGAAATGAATCTTCCACTTCTGATTTTAAGGGAATCCTTTGGCATAGACTTTTTATTTTGGCATTACAGTTATAACTTCATTCTTTTAGATGTTATTAACATTTGATGATGGTTTTGATTTTCCTGCTTTCTGTAGTCCATATATTATTAATGTGAGAAGTGTTTTAATCTGCATGTCAGAACTACCAGCTTTTTCAATTTGGTTTTATACTATGTTTTTATGAAAATATTTTTACTACCACATGGAAATTAGTTAGGGTCAGGAAATATGAAAGAGTAAATACATATGCATAACATAGCCTTTGTGTGAAGTATAAGGAACTTCCCTGAATAGCAAGTATTGGAATTTTTAATCTATTTCCTGTTTTAAGACTGATTCACCTGGGAGAGGTTGTTCAGTATGGAGGCTCCGAGTTAAGTTGCCTCTGCAGTTGCAGTGCTGAGATTTATATTGCAGTGTTTTCTGTGAGTGAGTTAGTGTCAAACAGCAGAGAAAATACATCTGTGCACAGTGCACAGGGATCTGCTTGAAAACTAGTTTCTACATGGACTAGTAGGCATTTTTTTGCTTTTTTTTGCGTTCTTTTTTTTGCTTTGCGTTTTCTTTTTTGCACCAATTCCAGAATTCAGACACCTTGCTTGCTTGGCTTTCAGAGCAGAAACATATGGTGGAGGGTTATGTGGACCTTTGTGAAGGTGGCACATTTGGCATGAGGCTGTGGCAGTGTCCCGGTGTGCAGCATGCTGCACGTAGGATTCCAACATGAATGTGTTATATAGGTGGCGATGACTTGGGCAGAAAAGTCATCTCATCTACAGCTGCTCTGTATCATAGATCTCTTAATTCTATCTTATAAAGGGAATATTTTTTAGTCACCTAATGTTGAAGAGTAGGTAACTTTCTTGTTTTTAGGTATCTGCTTATGTTAATCAAGGATAGGAAAATGAGATAAGAATTATCCTTACAACTCTGCTGTGATAGATAGTGTTTGCAGTGTCATGAATTATACTTCTTTCTCCTTTTTTTTCTAGTATACCTCAATATATCTCAGTGTGCAAAGTGCTGCTTTATTTTGGTTCCAAGTTCTCACTTCCTTTGCAAGGGAAATCTAATCTTTCAAAAAATTCATGGCTTCTGAGAAAATTCTGTTCCTATTCTATGAGTACCAAGTGGTGGCAGAAATTGTTCCTAAAATAATACATACAAGCAGACTTTTTGGGGGAATGAAGAATGCATGTCCTCGGGGAGGTGCTACCCCGCAGGCTCGCACCTTCCTCGAGCCTGGGTAAATGAGTGTGAATGTGCAGGAGCGGCGTAGCTAACCCGAGCTGCACGGCTCCTGCTGCTGTTCGTCTGGAGGAAGCCCATGACAAAACACTCATTTGAGGCCTATTTGTAGCAACATCTTGGGTAACGCAGGCTGCAGTTAGTCATGTACTGCCAGAAGCCACTGCCTGTTCCAGAGTCACAGGCTAAGAGTGAATTTATTGCATCTTTCTAGCTATTATTCTTAAATATGACTGTGACTGGATAGAGACACAGTTTTATCCACAGCCGTGCTCTAGATAAAACTAAGTAAAAAAAGGCAAAAGCATTGAAAGGCCTGTTTAGCCAAATGAGGTGCTACACTGCTTGCACATTCTCCTCTGTAGAAAAGGGGCTTTGGGCCTTTGCCAGAAAGCGGTTTTCTCGACGGCATCTGTACTGAAATGGCTTTAGGGCTACGAGGATGATCAGGGGCCTGGAACATCTGCCCTGTGAGCAAAGGCT
>JAVCKT010097926.1:0-11204 GCA_032273925.1 Rhynchotus rufescens
TAAATGCCTTCATGCTTATATAAATTTTTGGTTTCTGTTTCCATATTTTTTCTGCGTTTGATGTTCAAATACTGCCCTGGGGAGCTTCCAGTATCCTGAGATAGTGAAGCAAAGGAGAACAACCTTTTATGTATTAAAATAGATGGATTTTCTTCTGACTGCAAATATCTGTTATATCTGTATTTTGAAGATTATCACAGAATTACAGACAATATGCCTGGAAGTGACCTTGAGAGGTCATTGTCCTGAAGAGACAATCAGCAGCACCTTATTTTTGATGGATATCTGTGTAACCTGTTCTTAACAATTTGAAAGTACAGATATTCCCCAGTCTTCCCAGGCAATCCCTTTTGACTTTACCATTATGAGACCTTTTCTAATGAGAATTAATCTTTCTTGCTATAATTTAAGTCCTTCTTGTCCTTTCTCCAATGAAAGTTTATTTCCTTTCTTTCAGCAGCAGGTAAATAGTAGTATGGCCTTGGTTTTCTCTTTTTCAGTTTTTAACAATCATCCTTTTTCACAGGCCGGCTTTTCTGTTAATTCCTCATGGGCACCATCCAGGAGATGTGGATGTGGCCTCTGATCCAAGAGGCACCAGAGTCTGGCTTGACTGCACGGACACACAGCTGCAGTGCGACAGAGGCACTCGCTGCACAGCGGGTAGCATGCAAGGGCTACATGACCTTGGCTCGCTGTAGGGCAGAAAATTTTCACCTGGTTGCTAATACACTGGACAACTTCAGCAGGACCCAGTTATCCTATGAATAGGCAAGACTGCGTAGAAAGAATTACTGAAAAACTGCCTGGAATATTTCTACCATGACAAAGATATTTCCTTTGTTTCACTGAAACAGAGCCTTTTGTTGGGTCTGTGCTGCATATGTGTGCTGTGTGCTTGGAGCAATGATCAAGGTATGGTGGACTTTTAAACTTATCAACCGCTTTAGAGAAGCGCGAACAACATCCCCAGGATCATGGTGTATCACGGTGTCTGTAACTATCTGTTTATCCCCTGCATTCCTCTGATTAAGTTGACTGCTCTTATTGCTGAGAGCTCAGCAGATATGTTCCTCTTTTCCAATAAGCCTTATATGTTGCCTGGGCACTGGGTTGTGGAGTTTTTTTATGCTGTTGCTACTAAGAAAGCTTTTATGAAGTGCAAAGCTATAAGTGACATAATAGGTTTAGATCTAGTGTTGCAATAGAGATCCAGAGGCTGCTATACACACTTTATGAAGCAATCATTACAATCATAGGATGTTTGAATCATATAAAATTACAGCTAAAAAGAATTTCCACAGATCATCTGTTCTCCCATCCAGAGGCAGGATTAACTCTACCTACAACATTCCTGGCAGATATTTGTTTAGGCTCTTTTAAAAACTCTCCAGTGATGAAGCCTTTCAGAAACCTCCTGAGGCAATTTATTCCAGTGCTTGGATTCTCACTCTTTTTTCCTAATGCATAATTTAGACAAGAATAATGTATGAATTCTCTATAGACAAGAAAGTGGTAGGTTCAGAGTAAAGTGGTATTTCTACCTATCTCTAATAGAACTGCAATAAAAGAGTAATACACTTAAATGCCATTCAGGAACTAACTAGAGAGATCTGTGTAGATACAAATATGGATCTAAGTAGGGTAGCAGCAAACCTGTTAGGGAGCTATGTAAATTAGGTGACTGGCAATGCTGCAGTCAGGAATATTTCTTAAGTTCATTTGTCACTGGGCCGTAGGTGCCTTACTCAGTGCTATAGTGATGCTTCTGTCTATGCAGGTTTCACAACTGAGCCTTCTTATGGAGAGTTTTCTTCAAAGTCAAGGGCAGAGCTCCCTCCCTTTCTTCAGTATACACTAGAAGGAGGAACAAATGTTCTTCCTATATCATACATATATCATATACTCATTCACTGGAGTACTCTTGCAAGTTGAGGAAAATCAAATATGATGTCCTCTTTTGGCCAAGGAATCCAGGGTCAGAACTTGCAGTAAAGTTCATTGTCTTCAGGCTGTTCTGGATCTGCAAGAGCTCGCCTTCTTTCCCTGCTGTAGTATCCTGCCTGGCATAAAATTATCATGGGTTCACTACACTAGAAAGCAAGATGATGATTTTTAGCCCAACAATTAGATACTCACATTGAACTTCAGAATGGTGAGTTTGGGCCTGGCTACAAGGATTGTGCAAATGTCTCTTGTAGTATTTGTTTCATCTAAAATGCATGCACAAACCTTGGCTCAAAGTAGGTATCTCCCTTCAACCCCAAGGTGAGAGCCTCAAGAATCATGCTCACTGTGACTCACCGAGCATTTCACTTTTCCACACAGTGAAACAAGTTCAACAGGCGAGGCAGAGGATACCCTGCCCTACAACACACACCCTTTGGGAAGTGCACAAGAGTGGTTTGAATGGTGTCCAACAAAGAGAAAAGCTCAGCCCTCCAATCCCTCCTTGGTGGCTGCTGTCAATGATTCAAAACTTTTCAGTCCAGCTTTATTTTGAAGGGAAATGGCATTTTCTACTGGTCTTTGTGTGGACTCAAATCTGGGAGCTCAGAGGGATTTTTCTGCCCACAATACTGGCAGGGGACTGGCTGGTGGGAGTTAGACATGTCAGGAGAGGAGCTAAACTCTTCACAGCTGTTTGAATAGGCTCAGAAATGCTTCTGCTACTGCATAAGAAGAAGTAATGTTGGAAACTCAGATTCTTCCATGGTTAAGTAGTAACTAAGAGAGTTCCCGAGGGCCCCAAGTGGAAACAGCTGCATTTAAATCATCTTCCTGACAAAACATGAGATCTAAAAAATTTCCTAAGTTCCAGTACAGTGAGTTAACTCCTAAATTAAATTTATTCCTATTACACCAGTAAGGTGTTAGGGGATGTTGACTGCTTTTAAAACTGTTATCTTGTATCTTAGAGCATAGGACACCAATTAATTAGCATAGTTTTCTTGCCACTGTTCATCAAAGGATTTTTATGTAGTCAGGGTAGTTTACTACAAACTTTTCCCCAGGGAGTTTCAGACTGTGGTACAGCTGTGTTGAATATGTTAACGAAGCATGTTTCTAATTCAGTCATTCAAATGTATTTTAGCACCTAATTCACATATATTTTCCTATCTTTTTTGTTGCAACCTCAGATATGGTTAGATTATTTCTGAAAAAATAGAGAGACTACAAGATTTAAAGTAGCTGGTATGAGAGAGAATTCACAATTAAAAGGAAAAGCAAAAAGGAAACAAAACAAAACAACAGACCTCTGGAAGATAAATTTGAGTAAAGTCAAGTAACACTTGAATAAGATTCCAGGAGAAGAAAATGAAAGGGAAAAGTGAGTTAAAGAGACGTCTGCTTGTCTCACTGTGAGTTTATCACTGACTACAAGGGGAAGAAAAAAAAATGGAAGGGAGGTCATACTAATAGTCACAGGGAAAGAGGAAAGAAGAATAGCATTAGTAATTGGAGACAGATTCCAAAAGGCCAAGCCACCAGACAAGATGCAACTTGTAAAAAGATGACAAATAACACAAAATTCTGCTTTAGGCAAGCTTAGAAAGGGAAGCGCCCAGCAGGAGGAAGTCCTTCGTTTCAATTTCTAAACAGCTTGATGTAGAGAACATTCAGTTCTCTACTTTGCTCAGCTTTCTCTGAAAAGTTCACTTGTGAGCAAAGGTCTAAAAATTGTCAATATCAGCCAAAAAAAAAAGAGTTTCATTTTAGAAAGGGAAAAGGAAGAGCTAGGGAGAACGTGGAAGGCATTTTTTAAATATATATATGTATTTCGTCACATTAATAAATTGCCTGATATAATATTAAAGGAAGAGAACTTAGTGGTGAAATTGTGCAAGGTGAATAAGATTCCAGAAGACTAGAAAAAGACACATGTATTATCCTTCCTTAGGAGCTATAGAGAGAATTGAAGAGGAAAAAGGGAATAGCAGACCTTACTGACAATACTCGAAAAACTATTTGTAAACATCTGGATGATGAAAAATATCATGATATTTGCCAGCATAGATGTCAAGAACAAATTACATTAAGTCAATTGAATTTCTTTCTCTAGTTGATCTTGTGGTTAGAGAAAAAGTAATGCTCACCATCTGTCCAGACTTTATTATGGCCATTGACATTGATCCATTGCTTACAAGAGTGCTAAGCAGACACAGGTAAGAAGAAATTAGTGCAAGGGGGTGCAAGAAAATACAGGGAAAATGTATTTTCCCTTGATTTATTATCAACATGAGAGGACTGGGGTTTCTGTAGGGCCCTTGCTTTGTTTCAGTTCTGTTAGTATTTTCTACTTGACATTGGAATTCTTTTTTTTCAATGTCTGTGATGGATGAAAGAAATAATGACCTTAAGTTTAGCAATGTTTATTATAGACAAAAAATCTTTCTAACCATAAGAAGTAGCAAGAAGAGAGACTGCACAGTTTCCAGTACTAGAGACCTTTAATAACAGGTTAAACAAACATGTCAGGGATGACAAAACTGTAGTTGACCTTGCCTTGAGGCAGAGGAATGGGTTAGATCTCTCTTTCCCTGTCTTTTATCTATCATTAAGAGCATCAAAAGAAAAAAATATTGACCATAAATGCAATAAAAAAAATCATGACAGGAAGACAGGAAGACATTTCCTGTCTTCCAAAAGTGATGAAGCCTCCCACTGCTTTCTATAATCAGGCATTTACCTAGCTTTGAGAATCAGAGTGAGTGATGATGTTTGTAAATGTAATTATTTGTCTGTATCTTTTATCTTTGTTTCTAACAGCTCTAATCATAATTAAATTTCAACGCTGCTTTGTGGTTCATGCTAAGACTTCATGTTTTCCAGTGTAGCTGCTGAGACATTGACCAGGCTCAGGAACTGTTAATTAAAGGGTGAACATTCAGGGCAGGGAAACGTTAAAAAATGTGTTTGTTGTAGGAGAATAAGTGCTGAAAGAAACTGTGGGGATTTACTAAAAGAAGCAGTAGCAACACTGTGAAAATAATTCCAATTAGTAAGAAAGACAAAAGACTGCTTCAGCAAACCCAATTACTAAAAGGAAATAATGTCAGCGTTGTCTCTTTGTCAGGCTTAGCACATGTACTGTTGACTGCTGGGATAGAGGGCTATTGTCCAACAAACCTCTGAAATCCTTGGATATTCTCACACATGTGCTTATCTTCACAAAGTACTCCATGATGCCAAAGGGAATACCTGTGAACTTAAATAAAATGTTTTGCTGGATGAAGATGTAAAAAATGACATCTCACCAATAGACAATATCACGCAGAAGGAAAATACACATTATTTGTTTTAACTGGATGTCTTGTTATCCAGTTAAATCCTTTGAGGATAGACTGCCCTCCTTCTTCAGATCTGCAGTGTTGTAGGTTCATGCAACATCTGATGACAAAGATCAGGAGTCGTTTCTGTGGCTTATTAATTTATGATTCCACAGTGAAATCAATGGAGTTATACCAAATTATACCAATTTTTCCCTTAGAGGTTTTCTCTCTTACTGACAATGAACTAATTAGTGCAAGTTGTATCAACTACAATGACATTTAAAATGATGAATTGCTGTATGTCTCTTCAAACCCACCTACAGATGTGCTGCAAATGTGTCTGTTTTAAAAAGCCAGTGAACAAAGAGCTTAAGTAACACCAAAACAAGCATACTCTGTTGCAAGAAGCTTGAGTTTAACCAAATACCTCCCCCCTAGCAGAAAGCTATTACAAAATGCCTTCTCTACCTCTGGTTTGCAAGATTTCTGCCACCATATGATATCTCAGGGCATGACCTACATGCCCTTTTCTAAAACAAATGCATGTTGTCTTTAATGATATTTCAATGTGAGCTCTGAAATCACAGACATAATAAGAAATAACAGCATGTAAGATCAAGAAAGAAGTTGCAGAAAGTCAGTAAAAGAATCACATTTGGAGACACTACAGGAAGTTTTCCACTAGCTGTAACAGAAGAGTCTCCACCTCTTCTTTCCAATGAAAGAAATCTGTAATCATGTTGCACTCATTAAAGAAGTAAAGAAGAAAAAAAGCAGAAAAGGTGATATGTGGCCACACTATATGAGGTGAAATAAGATATGTGATTGCTTCTTGAAGACAACTTAGAATACAAGAGTAAAATTAATATGCTTATGATATTATCTGATCTTTCAGTATTCTCATAATCCCAATAGTTTCTTTTTTTCTTTTTTTTTTTTTTTTTTAATTTTAAAATTATTATTCTACTTGTAGGTTATACTTACTATTTGTTGCCTTCTCCTGTTTCATCACCTGTGCAGATTTTCCTTTTCTTCTGGTAGTAAAGTCAAGCAATTAGTTTTAAATATTTGCAAGAATTTGACCTCTGACTTTTTTCTAGCTACTCTGCTAAAATATTTTTTTTCCATAGATGCAAATGTATATTAAAGAAAAAGAAAGCATATTCCTTGCTGGTGCTCTTCATTCCTACGAAAAACAATCAACCAAGATAGAATCAAGTGGATCACAGCTAATCCTGTATGCAAAGCTGTCACCTCTCACTGGAGGCACCTAATCTCTCTTACTGCTTCTTTATATGTCCTAAGAATTCCCCAGAATATGCCCAGAAATGCATAGTAGTGTGAGTGCTGAACACCTTGAGCACCACAATTCGGCAAATAATTTACCTATAGAACTGCCTGAGAATGAAAATCAGATTAAGCTTCTTGAAGGAAGATCATCAAAAATTCGTGCTTACTAGGTGGCAGTATGACCAGACTTTATAGAAAATGCAGCTGTGGTCACTGCTTTCTTCTGGAAAACACAGTTGAACACTGTTATATACTGTGCTTTTATATTATTTCTTGCACCTTTTGAAGCTGTGTGACACTAAAGAGGTAGAGTGAAGAGGTATCCTAAAGAATTCTGCAGGACTCCTACAAGAGCTGCATCCTGCACAAGATTCTCTGGCTATGCAAAAAAAAAAAACACACACAAAAAAAAAAAAAAAAAAAAAAAAAAAAAAAAAAAAAAAAAACCCAACCACTAGTATCTGCCTCAGTACCACAAGAACAGAAAAACCTTAGAAAACTTGTACACCATTGGGAATTTTCAGCTCAGAGACTTTCTCTTCACTGACAACTTCAGCCTCTCTTACTTTCTTTTCTGAGATCTAGCTCTGAGTTTCAGCTAGCACTATGAGACATTTCCATTCTTCAGCTTTGTCCACTGATTCATTTTAGTAAACTGCAGCTCAAAAGAGTGCTCAAATTATCATGAGGAGTCCCTATTTCTGCATATTCATTGCATGGAAAGGCTAGGCAGTCATCCCTCTACTCTGGTTTTCATGAGGGGACATAATCAACATGATCTCAATGGAGGAACATTAATATATTCCCACTGAAGACTGCAATGAGAACTTTGGGAAGAAAACGAAGGAAATATCAGTGATAGAGCAGTTTGAAATGGAGTAATTAGCTTAGTATAGAGTTGGGCTGACGTTTCCAAAAAAAAATGAAGTATGAAGCTTGGTAGCTGGCTGGTTTGCAAGGGGCTGAAAGACTTTGGATGGATTCTACTAGTTATTCATTGTGCATCGTACTTAGGTAAAAGGCAAGTGAGAAATTAACTGAACATAAGTACCCCCTAGTGGAAAACATATTTTCCCTCTTAGCTGATTTTGTTGACTCAAAAGCAGCATTTTTCAGCTTCAAATACACAAATGACTCTTGATGGGAATCATTATGTCAGTGTTTGCACTTCCTTTCTGTGAAAACAGCTATTAAGAGCCAAGTGTCTACAGAACTAAACCTTTTAGCCTCTTCCTGCTATGATAGGTTATCATTATGAATTCCATTTCAACAGAGTGAGATGAATAAGGTGCACAAATGAAGTAGGATACTATTTGCTTTCACACAGCTAATACATTGCTAATTATATCTGAATAAATATTGAAACAGTATTTTCTAACAACATTAACCATTGCTCTCATTTAAATGTGTTTTGTTGCAGGAGTGTTCAGGAGGCAGTTGTGGTTTCAAGTATAATGAGGCAGAAAGAAAGAGAGATTTTAATACTTTCACCTTTCACTAGTGAGGTGAAAATAATAAGCATTTTTAGCTTCTTTTCATAAAAAAAGCCAATGCCAACATCTAGTAATCTGAAGATTTCTGTCATGAATAGCAAATAAAGTCCTCCTGATCAACCCATAAAATTGAATTAATTTGGGATTTTGTTCTAGAAAAGCTTAGGAAAATCAAAGAGCTATACATAAGCTTTTCTTATGAGGAGTTCTTATGAGGAGCCTCTATATGGCTATAGAGGAGAAAAAAAAAGGGGGAGAAAAAAAAAAGCAACCTGTTCATCATGAGAACATCATGGAAAATGGAAAAGAATCAGGGAAAAGAATGATCTATCTAAAACTAGAGAAATGTCCTGTAGATAGGTATTTAGATAGATGAGTCCCGAACGGACCTCCTGTCCTTTTTGCAGCTATGTGCTGCTGTCAGCCACCTCTGGCCAGCCCCTCTCCACTCAACATGCTCACAGACCCAGGGCACTCCCTAGTTGGTTCCTTCTTCCCATATGGACACGTTCCTCTCATCTGGGAGCACGCTCTCTCCTTGCACATTGATCCCTAGGCAAGGTCCTCCTGCCAGGAATTTCATCTGCAGCTAGCTTTTCTCTTGTCGAAAGGAGACCTTGCATGGATGCACAGCTGGAGGGAGGGGAGAGTAGTTGTGTTGCACCACAGCAGAGAAGTCATCAGGGAAGAAAGCTACGTCATGACGATCCCACACTAAATTACCTCAGAGACTCTAAGTCACTATGACCTGTACTGAAAGGGTGCTGCAGGCACTCCTGCCGTTCCTCTCCTTTTGCTGCCTGCTAGTAGCACGCAAGACGCCCATAGCCTCTGCGAAAGCGCTTGGAAGTTTGGTAACACCAGGCACGTCCTCCCTGGCGGGACGTCTCCAGATGTGCAATGGGGAGGGCAGGCATGTCTGGTCCTGAGAGGACTGCTGAGGCAACCCTTAACTGGTCATGCTGACATAAACCCTTGCATTCCCAGGGCTGCTGTGTTTGCTTGCAAATTTCTGCATTCATGTCCAGCAGATTATCTGCTAGATATGGAAAAAGACTTCCAAAAGCCATGTGCTAATTTATGACAGTAAAAATAGAGGATAAATGGGTCCAGCCTTAAATATAGCATCATCTGTTGTAGAGATACTGTAAATAAAGCTTTTATGTCATTTTAGGACTCAGAGTTCTTGTGACAAAAATGACGACCTTCCAGTATTCAAACTTTGAAAGAGAGGAAATGTCAATGCAGCTGACACAACAGAAGTTGTTCCATTTTCGTAACAAGACACAGACATACAGAGCCCAAATTCACAATATTTGAAGAACAGTTCTCGTAGTAATACACTCTCAGTTGTTATCAGCTTTGCCTTGATTATGGCTATCAGACGGGAGAGTGAAGGACAAGTGAAAGCGGAATTGAGTCTGTGAAAACGTACCCTAGACCTCCCGGTGTTCCCTAGCTCCGGCTGCCACCTAGCGTTTAGCCAGGCACCACGAAGAACACAGCTTATTTCACCCATGAATTTTCTTCTGAGATTCTCAACTCCGAAGAGTATGTCTGAAGTACAACAAAGGAAGGATTAAGGGACTATTGTACGAGGAAAGGCTAAGCAAGCTGCACTTGTTTGGCCAGGAGAAGACTGAGATGGGATCAATATGTATAAATATCTGAGAGGAAAATGTAAAGAGGATGCCGCCCTGTGCCACATGCTCTGGGTGTCCCTGCTGGAGCTAGATGATCACTAGAGGTCCCTTCCAATCTCAGCCATTCTGTGATTCTGTTCCCACAGTGTCAAATCACCAACAAAAGCCCGTGTGGACCTTGAACAAACAAACGAAGCCATTTCCTACAGCCAACTGCTGAAGATCCAAAACTAACACTGCCTTGGAGAGCTACCTGTCAGCACCCCAGCACTACCATCAGGCTTGTGAAATAATTGCTTTATTTGTAAATAACGAATAGTGCTCAATTAAGTTAGCTTTGAAAAGACGGGAAGTTGCTCATGGAATGAGAGATGTCCCCTATTTAACTTGCGTCATACCAAGGCAACAAGTTGCCAGTTAGTGTCTAGTCAGAAGGTCTCTTTTACTTCCAAGCACTGGAACAGTCTAGGAACAGTTATTGTTCAGCAGCTTCTTACAATTGTAGCTTTCAGTCACAGAGATGCTTTAACACCCCATGTTTAAAATGTTGGTATGTGTGAGGGGGAAAATGTACTGTTGCCTTTTATCAATTTTGTTTTGGGAATATTTATGCTTCTCCAAGTACTCTGAGTCTACTATAGCGTGCTGCTCTGAAGGAGCAGAGCTTTGCAGCCTGCCACAGAAAGCTGTCACAAACTGTCATTAAATCCACTACTACAGAGAACTAAGGAGCTGCAAGGGCAGCTGAAAGGGATGCAGGCAGGCCAGAGCTACCTCTCGTATCTGCCAGCAAGGTCTTTGGAAGAGCAGCACCTACTGCTTTAATCTCATGCTAAAAATCAGTGTCCTGCTCTGGTGAGAATTGTTAGGAACATCTGGCTGTGTAGCAGCTATGGTGATGACAGTGGCCATGCAGCCACTTTGACCAGTTAAAGGTACCCATACAGCCTTTTGATTTCTAGTAGCTGTTCTCAGCTATTTTTTTCCATTTGTTTCATATGTTCTACCTCTCTCGATATCCTTGTCCTTGCATTGGAAAGCTCTGAGTCTTTTTAACTCAAGAGTCATGACTTGAATTCTGGCAGAACTTCCCAGTTCGAGCTAAACGTTTTCACTAACAGGCAATGTAAGGCAGCTTCCTGCAGACTGGAGTGCTGCTGTCTTCCTTTGAGCGCTATTCACAGGTCTCAACTTACCTGGGGTGTAATTCTCTTAAGCCATTTTCCTTTCTGATTATCTCAGAAACAAACTACCCAAAGAAAGGCATCTTCTAAATATAGAGTTTTATCTTAAATAATGTTAAATGTTAAAGGTTAAAAACAATCCTAAAATGATTAACTCTGTCATTCGGTCTTTCACAACACCAACAACAAGTATTTTACCTTTTTGACCATTAAAAGAATAATGCCCTTGCAATCTATAATGAGCTCTCTGATGACAGTGATCTTTGTTTTACTCCAACTTTAGCCAAAATAGCAGGCTAACACAGATCTAAAAATAAAATG
>JAVCKT010097927.1:0-11203 GCA_032273925.1 Rhynchotus rufescens
ATTCATCAGTCATTAGTTCCATTGATTTTCTCCCTTTCCTGACCCCAGTGAGTTGCTTACTTCAAACTATTTGGTTTGAAAAACTGCTTTCTCTGCAGTAAGAAAAACTTCTGTGATCAGAGTTTCTGAAGAGACCACATCAGCATGAATTCAAGAAAAAAGTGCATCAAAATAAGAGCTCAGGCTTATCTTCTACGGTGCAGCTGTTGACCAAAGATTAATGAATCCTTTTCAGTCCTTTGAAGCCCTGAGTTTGGGTTCTTTTTCTACCAATGGCAAATGGTTATTGCAGAATCACTAATTGATGGTGGTGCTTTATTTTGATGAATGTTTAGTCTGTCCTCCTGGTAAGCACATGTTAACTTTACTGTGGTATTTTCAGGCAGGCAGGAATGCTTGAAATCAATTATCCCAGGAAAACAGAGTGACAGATGGGAATTGACATTACAGTTATACTGCATCTTTCCATGGAGCAGTTGCAGTCTCTCCAGTTTGCGTCTTCCCAGGGTCTCTGCATGAGCATGAGCCACAGCATCCTTATTCCAAAGGGAGGGTAAGTGACTTGTGCGGGATGTGGGAAGCGCAGCCCATCAGGGAATGAATTCTTTGCAATCCTAGGCAAACATCAGCCCCGTGGGCCAGGCTGTCCTCACTGGAGCGGAAGCGGGACTCAGGAATGACCAGAAATACAGAGTGGCCAAACCTTTTGGAGAGGAGGAGCTGGGACCGGGGGAGAGGCAGGAGTAGCAGGGGCGCAGGCAACGGAATGGGTGCTTGTGTCCTTGTCCAAGTTCTTCAGCCCTATGGGGGGAGTTGAATGTTTATTTTGGGCACTCGGGTGGCTTGGTACCTTGGGAAGATGGGGGTACCTTCAGCCATTAGAAAGGAAGAGTGTGGCAGTGACTAGCGTGCTGGGCTTGACAGCAGGGACTTAGGGAGCCATTAGCTACTCCCCTGAGTTGCTGTTTTAACAAAGGCACCTGTCAGACCTCACTGACACTTTAAGAACAGAAAAAATCTTTGGCACCAGTCATTTCTTGAGAGCATGTTTTGTATGTTCCCTTTCCACACGCTCGCTTTGTTCTCATGGGGTTTTTGTGCTAGTGAAGCTCTTCCTCGTTGCTCTCTGCAGTAAGCAGCAGACGTGCCTGCTCTGCGAGCTACCAGGCAAAGGGCCACGTGCAGGATTTGCTCTTCTCTCCCTGTTTCTAATGTTCTGGGGATTGGGGTTTATGGAAGTTTAGGAGATACTGACACAGTGGCTGCACCAGGACCAGTGCAAATGGCCCCACTGGGCTCTGTCCTCGGTTGCCTTTACAGCCTTAGCTTAGGAATGGAGGTCTAGTCTTGGACTTGGACTAATGTTTCTGCTCTACTGCAAGGGTCCGCTCCTCCCCATGCTTGCTGTGGGGTCTTTGCCTGACTCAGCCTGTTTGTAGGGGATTCCTGTTACACTCCTTAATTCATTTTCCTTTTGAGACTTTCTGTTGTTTCGGTTTCTTTGCTCTAATTGTTGCTGGGTTTAGATTTCTTGGTCTCTAAAAGACCTTGTTCCCTCTTAAAAATTCTGCAGGAAGAAGTGGAATTGTTGTACAGTGCAAAGCTGTAGAGAGTAGGGGAAGGGGGCAATTTCTGAGAATCCTGAAAATCCTACTGCCTTTCTGCAGGAGACCTTTCTGAGCAATGGCAGCCACAGTTAATGTATGTCTGGGATTACGTGGGTTTGTTTAAATCAGATTGAGGTGGTTCTTTTGCACTTTGCTCCCCAGTTCTGTCCAGAAAAGCCATTAGACTGTCCCAGAATTGCATCTGCTAGGTATATATTTGAAGTTTGAATTTGCAGATAGGATTTTTGGGTTTTTTTGCAGAGCAGGAAGATGTTTGAGATGTCCCTTTTGGAAATTGCACTCCTTGGTTTAAGGTCGGTTTCAGTTAATAATGACTTTCCTTAAAACAGACAAAACAACTTTCACGCTAAACCCTTTTCTTTATTTTAAGATCATTCTACTGGCAATTCTGCTTGCCCTGCAATTCCCAGAAAAACAAACTCCCTCAGTTTCTTCATTTAAGACAGAGAAGTAATTCTTGAATCATATTAGGTTCTTTCAGCCCTTGGCTGTTTTTATTATTAGTGTCTTGATTCTTCCGTGCCCTCATACTCTTCCTTAACTGTACAGATGACTTGTTCTTCCTAGGGGTGTCAGCTTGATGAGATCCATGTGTCATCTGTTTTTAAAACAGTGAGTATTTTAGTTTCTCTGCTGCACTCCTTGACTGTATTTTTGTAAATATTTGTAATAACTGGTTCTTATATTCCTTTAGTGAATATTTATCTCAGCACTGTGAGCTCAGTATTTCATTTTATTGTCTTCTGAGGCTTGCTTTTTTTCTCTGGTAATATCTCTAGTCCCCATAAAGCATGTGTACCTGTACCCAGCTTTAAATGAAGCTACTAACTTGCAGGCAAATAATCCAGTTGGTTTTCTTCTGGGATGTGGCACATTGCTCTGAGGAGAAAGCCTCTGGACTATTCTCTTCATCCAAGCATTGCACTTGCTTTGCACTGTCCAGCTTTGCACTTTCAACATTTGTGGCTCTGCATTGCCTTGACTTCTTTCTTCCCAGGCTGTGCAAGCTTGTGAATAAAGATTTCTTTTATCTTTTAAACTCTGCTTTTTTGGCTTTGTCAGGTCACTCTTAACAATACAGAGAAACTTCACTGATCCAAATACCTTGGGACTATATCACTTTTTGGAGACTTGTAGCAGCAGTGTGTGGGGTTATGTGTGTAAATGTTTTCTTAGTATGCTCCAAATTTTCACAGAGAAAGAGTATATTGACATTAGGTGAAGCAAATGAAGCAATAACTGCAGAGTGAATGCCTTAAACATAAAAATCACTGCAGGCTTTCCATATCAAAAATAAAGCCCAGTATTTGCATGGGTTGTGTGAATATGCAAAGCAAAAACACTGCAGGAAGATGTTTATAAAGCACATGTTTAACCAATATCTTTTTGTTCCAGCAGAAAGCAGAAATGCCAAATGAGAAGTCCTTGACTGTCATTTATTTTCTCAGATGCTGTGAGTCTGTAGAACAGCATAAAATGAGCAGTGTTTGTGCTCAGGGAACTGCTGTTGAAAAGAGCCACCCATCAGATACTTCAGTTGCAGCTTTGTAGTTTACTTCTTAGCTGATGTCCATATCCTTGTCCTTGGCTGAGACTGCCACATTGTTGTCTCTTGTGCACAGATCTGTTGTTTTATCATCTATTTTATCATTTTTTTTTCAGGGAAGGATATTTTGTTGCATCGAGTTTTGAGAACTGCATACACTCATACCTGCATACATTGCATTGAGAACTACATACAGTTTTGCCTTGAAAGATGAGCAATCTCTAAGACTGAGGGACTTGATTGAGAGATTGGTCTGGTAGTGACAACTTGTATTCTTCTTAAAGTCTCTCAAAATAATTATGCCCATCCTTAAATCTACCTTCCTTAACACCTGGGAGGTGCTTCCTGAGCAGAAGGCAGCTCAGGACAACCATCTGCAAGGAAGCCCATGCTTGTAGCTAACCACAGGGAAATCATTGTCTTTACCTCATCAGATGCTCCAAGGCTGTACAGCTGTCTAAGGGAATGAGATTCATCTAATTTCTCTAGCCATCTGTCATTCCCTGTGAAAAAAAGCTTCTTCTTTTGAAATACCAACCAAATGTGCCTGCAAAACAGAAGACTTCTAAGTTCCTACAAGTTTCATGGGAAATGCACACATAGGTGGAAGAGAGAGATCTATGTCACTGTCCCCCCACTGAGGAAAAGACAACAGAGCTGATTTGTTTTCAGTCTGTTTTATACCATTCACCTGGTTGATCTGCTCTTATATCATGCTGGGAGAGCTCCAGAGTTGTAGAGCGCTGGTTGGGGTGCCAAGTGGGAGCAGTCACAGTGGAAATAGAAGAGGTGCAGGATGCTCATCTGGGGGAATGGAGAAATTTCTGCTCTGCACCGACTGCTGCTCTCACCTGAGCTTGGGTCCATCCCAGCATCGCTTAAACATCTAACTGGGTGCTAAGCCAAGGCAGCTGTTTACCTAGACTCCTTTGGCAGCGACCAAACCAGGCAGTTCAGTTGGGCTGAACCATCTTCTTTAAGTCCCTATGGCTTTCTCTTGGTATCTCATTTCAGTGCAAAATCCTGGTGAAATAATCCAGACTTTGACCATTAGATTTTTAAGTGTACAACTAGAAGATGTGATTTTGTGTCTTTCACATAGCAGGTCTTGAACTTGAGGGTCTTGAATACAGTGACCTCAAGGCTGTGGCACAGTAGAAGTGTGTTATTTCCTCTTCTGGGTGTGTTTTTGAAGGCAATTCTTTCTATTTGGTGTCACACCTGTAGGAATACAGTAGGGAAACCCCGGGGGCTCTTACTGACTTGGGACCCTCAGTACTACAGGATCTCAGCCTTAGAACAGGAGCTGGGCTGCTCTTGCCTGGCATGATGGAGCTGTAAGACATGTGAAAACTTAGAAACCTAGGAAAATTTATCAGCAAAAAATCAAGCACTTGCAAGGTTAGGTAAAGATTTGAGCATTGTGCTTTGGACTCAGTTCTGCCTAATTTTCATTCTGATTGCTTATGCCCTTACGTGGACTTTTCTCTATTCAAGGTTGGATATATAAATAAGGAAATTACGTGCCAAAGCCATCCAATGAAGCTGATTATTCCAGCTGGTATAATATTGCACCGCTCTATTTGATTTCCCTTTCTCCTTTTCCTTGCTTTCCAAACCTCTTAGGTCACCTTTCTCTTTTCTGCAGCTATAATTGACAGAGATGGGTACTGAGGAAGAAATACCCTTTTTTTCCAGAGCCATAAAAATAGTTGCCTTGGTTTTATTAACAGTGCATAGATGTGAGTTCTGCCTCTTCTCCAAAATAGACAATGAGGAGGAAGTACTCAATTTGGCACCGCATTTGGGGTTAGAAACATTGCTGCTTTCAAAACATTTCGCTAGAGTCATTAATTAAGTGCTAGAACAGAGAACTTCGACCAAACAAAACTAGAGGAAATTACATTTCTCTTTCCTGACCTATATAAAAAGCATTTGTGTTTAAATCATACTGAAAGCTTTAAAGGGACCTCTCTCCTAATGGAACATGCAGAAAACATGAATGTCTTGCAAAGGGATTGTTGCTCAGTATAACTTAATAGGAGTTGGCTGTGTTTGCTCGTCTTCGCAAATGTTTAGTGAGACTATTTATGGGATAAAAATCTAAGCAAGAATAGTTCTCCATAGTTATGGAGTTTCATTTTTCAAAAGCAAGAGCAGACTTCCTCCTAATGCCTGAGCTTATCCTGTCTGAGAACAAAGACAAATCAATCCCGTTTCTGCTCCGTCACAACGACCAGCGTTGGGAATAACTCCAGTGCCTTGTTTGGATATATACACCAAATGTACAAAATCAGAAACTGGGGAATATTTTACATTTTAACAGAATCCAGGAGAACTGAGTAAACAAAATATCAGACTGCTAAGGAGTGTGAGTGTATTTTCCTGTTTCTATCACTGATTGTGATGACCAAGACCAGCAGAGAAGTGGTGATCTTGCTTACATTTAGCATGTTAATGGACTGTGCCTATCCAAACCGGGAAGAAGTGCCAGCACATTTTGTCTTGCACTAGGGATGTACATTGTGTCTTGCAGTAGGGATAGAGCTGCACTTGGGTCAGAGTGTGCGTGCTGCCATGCAGCATGAAGAACTGCATGTCCTCTTCACTTCTGAATGTCTGCTGCCCAGGCAGCCTTATCCCAGGGCCCACAGTGGAGGCATCTCTAGCTACCACCTGCAGTAGGCTTTGCTGGCTATTTTTGCCTATATTTGTACCTCTCCTGCATCAGTTTGCATACTGCTGTGGATCTGCAAGCAGTGCCAGAGTATATTGCATGAGGGTGCCTCCTTTTCTTCCCATGGCTACAAATTACTGCTGTTGCTGTGAGTAATCTAAGTTCTCAAACAGATTGAGTTTGGGAACTGCTGCTCTGCTGATTTCTTCCATTACCCCTCTTTTTCCTACTCAGCAATCTTTTTGTTACTGCTTTTCTGCCATCGAGAGGTGGTCTCCAGTTGCACCTGCTTGTCTTATGTGAGACAAGCTGTTCTTTCACTTCACTAAAGGGACTGATTACTCATCCCTTTGTATAGACTACTGCATGAATCACCCTGCCCACCTACCTGCAGCCAGAGCACGGTGCACTATCCATCAGTTCTGTAGCAATTACTAGCCTTTCATTACTGCATTTTTCTTTTGAAGATTCCTCCTAATGTCAGCATACTTCATTAATTTCTAATTTTGTGAACCAGGAATTGTGACTTAGGTGCAGAACTTGGAAATAGAATCAACTGAATACCCTATCCTGGGAATACATATATGGAGTTGGAAGAAAACTAAGGCTGATCTTACCAGCAAGTCCCTTGTAATTGCTTTCCATAAAAATTTAACCATTCAGATTTTTCTCTCACATATGTTTGTCCATTTAAAAAATGTTTAAGTGGACTCGGCAGCTAGTGGTGCATAGTATAAATGAAACAGGATGTTGCCCAAGGCAATAAAAGACCAGATTCTTCAGATCTTCTCACCCAGTGTCCAAGTGTGCTGGCATGAGGTTGCAGACATAAATCTGATCAAATTTTTATGGTTTTCTCCACATTTTTGTCTAAGCAACCTACTTGCAGGTTATTTGCTGAGATGAATCTCTCCTACTGCTACCATCAGAACTATAGGTTAAGAAGTAAAATTCTATTGATGGAAAGTTATAAGCAATTTTATAAATATAAAATATGAGCTTTGATATTAGCTTTGGGATGATGTTAACTTGAAATA
This sequence comes from Rhynchotus rufescens, assembly GCA_032273925.1. NCBI lineage: Eukaryota > Metazoa > Chordata > Aves > Tinamiformes > Tinamidae > Rhynchotus > Rhynchotus rufescens. Next base: position 6,889 of record JAVCKT010097927.1, read on the forward strand.
CCACTATTTTAAAAAATATTTCTCTGTTAATAGTTATGATTTGTACATCTTGGTCTTTTTTTGTACTTTTAGAGTATTACAGAAAGGAAATGTAAACTTCCCTCTGGTCTCTGTCTGCATGACACCAGCATGGGAAGGGTGTACACTATGAAAGAAATGATGGATCTGTCTTTGGTTATTCATCTAATCTCTCCGTCATTCCTTCCAACAAAACTGTAAGTATGTGTTTGCAACTTAGATGGCACAGTTACAATCCCAAGTGAAGTTAGCTCATTAATTTCACTCTGTGGCTTATATAGGTCTATATGACCACTGCATATTGGAGCTGAATGTAAGACAGGTACATTAAATGGAGTTTAGTCTCTCTAGGCATTAGCACAAATGACCACTGAGGATGGAGCAATGATGACTCTTTCTCTGAAATGCTCTTTCACATACAAGTCTGTATGAGACTTATCTGATCTTTCAAAACTTGTAATGCTACCTGTAGCACTTTGGGGTATTTTCCTTCTCTGTCATCCTTTTTAAAAAAGATAGGAAACAAGATGTTTCTTTTTAACTGGGAAATTAATAAAAATCCAGGCCCATTTCTGATCCTCTGCTGTTCAGAATACATGCAGCTCTTTGTTCTCATCTATATAAAGTAACTATTGCCAAACGTATTTTATTATCATTTGCTATTATTTTGTTCCCAATAATTCTCAATAATCTCAGTATCATAAAATACTATATAAAAAAAAATTGTAAGAAAAGTTTTCCAAAACATCTGTATATCCAATTAAATGCTGATATGTTTTGCCATTAATATGTACTTCCATCCTGAAACATCATCATATGAATCAATGCTTCAGCTGGCTGAAGTAAACGTCTTGAAACACAATAACCAGGTAGTCCTTCTCTGTGCATTCTAACCTTGATTTAATCCAGGTTTATCTTGGCTTTGCGCTAGCTAATCAGGAAAAGCCAAGCCATTCTTAACTGAAGTAAGTGTTCGTATGAAGTATAGCATTAATTAGCCTGAAAGAGTGCAAGCTCTGTGGACTGAAATCTTATTTATATTCTTCCCTGCTACCTCTTTCCTTTACTATTGAGCCCCTCCCTGCTCCCATGTTAGTCTCTTTTTCTTTGCTCCTATGACTATGCCAGAATTAATGTGATTTGCATCTCTGACTTCAGACAAAGCTGCGCAGCAGTCATAATTTTAATCACCTCAACAGCAGTCAAGACATAAATGTCACAGCATGGCATAGGACATGGCACAAGAAACTGAGGTAATGAAGAGGATCGGTAAAAGATTAAAAAAACACACAAAAAAACCACCACATAAACACATGAAACAGAATGGGAGGTGTAAAGTCATTCACATAGTAAATGAAGCCTGAATCTGATTAAAAAAAAAAAAAAAAAAAAAAATAGAAAAGGAATGAAGAGGCAAATGGAGAAGAGCTTGAACCAGAGTTTCATGAGTAATGTAGTAGACATTTGGAAATCATCAGATAACTGGACTGGTCCATCCAGCAGAGCAGTCTGGATCTGAGAGGCCAGACCTCACCTTGGAAGGAAGGTGCACCAGACAACCTGAAAGGGACAGCTGGAAAAAGGCTGGCCAGCTATGGGAGCTCCTTATTAACCTCTGTTATTGACTCAATGTGGTCTTGATGATACTACAAAAATGTCTTTGTTTTTCATTCATATGAAATAGCGTGTTGTATAATATTACTGTGGATGTCTTCCCTATCCAGACTTACTTGAATCCTACTAAACTGTTGACACCAGAGATCTTCCAGATGTGTCTTTTGCAGGTTAACTAAGACTGAAAAATCAACCATTTCAAGTGCATGGTTAGAGTTATATATCAATAGTTAGGAATATATTAATTATATTTTATAGAAAGCAGGTACAGTGCTACATGCATTACCGATTTTAATTTGCAACAATTATGATTGCATGTTGTTCTAATCAACAGAAATGTTTACTGGTTTGAAAATTTGCCCACTTAGCTGTGCACCTGAGAAAAGGATCTAGGGCAACTTAAGGCTTGCGTATTTGAAGGTTGCTTGCAGAATCAAGAGTTGTACAATCTCTCTTTTGTTACCGAAAGGAAAACTGCTTCCTTTTGGTTACTGCATTTAGGCTAAGACAGCTATGAGGAAATTTGAAATGGACCCCCTAGATGGCTAATTTGTGGCCGCTTCCCATCACTGAAACCAGGCAACCTGTAAGGAATTGCAGGTTTCTTTTTTAATTCCTCATATAATATCTAGTTTTTTTTTTTTTTAATGCTGTTTTATTTTCTGAAGAGTTGCAAACAGTTCAGTTGGTCTAGGTTTGCAAAGAAAACTGCATTAAGAAATTTTGAGGATGAGATCAGGGCATGCTTGTATATATAATGTTCTCTTGAAAATGGGTAGAAAGCACTGACATGCTCCAGTAATCAGTAAGAAGTCTGCTTACTGATTTAAAAGCAGCTTGACTGAACTGTGCAAAGAATGAGTCACAGATCATGATGACCGATGCCTTTTAATTATTTGAACATTAGCCTCCAGTTTAAAGTTGAAGAAACTGGGTCACACGGTTTGTTTGAATAATTAAATCTTACTGCTATCCTTCTTCCTTGGTACCATCAGTGCCTGGATGAAATTCTCGCTTCACTGAAGTCAGTGGCAAAGATCCTGGTGATTTAGATGGAAATAATGTATTTACTTCACTTCAGTATTTACTCCAGCTTCTTAGTTCTCAGTCCCTGTCTTGTGCCTTTTTTGGGCTCTTTTTCCGAGCTCCATCACTTGCATTGATTCCCCTAACTGCCGGCCTCGGCTTAAGTGTATACAGTTAAAATCTTACTGCAGAGCTCTATAATTTTGGATCCATTGGGCTTTGAATGGGATGTAAGAAAATTTAAGTGTCAGTCAGAGCCCTTGATAAAAACTGGTCATACCCTGATTCGTTGGAGAAAGGTGGTATTGTCAGCTTCAGAGATGCTCCAAGGACCTGGGCGACCTGGCCTTTGAGTCTGTACTGGAATTAACTAGATTTGAGACTCAGGCTGCTTTAAACCCTGGTCAGCCCCAGGACATGTGCCCCGAACCCTCGGCTTCGCCTGCGGTGGGGGAATTTATCACGGGACTGTGCAGGGTCCCCTGGGACAGATAGCGGAAAAATGAGTTGTCCTAAAAATGCCAAGTGCGTGTGGGGAAATGGAGACTCAGAATGAAGGGCGATGAGGAGCATCCAGGGGGCCCTGGAAAATGCCAGTTCTGCAGGTGGAACACAAATGGAGGGAAATGGATGGGCAGGTCTGGATGCCCCTCATGTTTCCTGTGCTTCTGTGCATGCATGCCACAGCCTTGGGCTTGCCTATCTGTGAGGAAGAGCTGCAGACACTTTTCTTTTTCCTCCAAAATGAGAATTTGGGGTGTGCTCTTAGCACTCTGATAGCTCTACTGAGCTGCAGTATTGAGCTGTGGTCTTTAATTACATGAAAACCATTTTAATTAGCAAACATCTGACACCCATGAATTCATTAGCAGAACCAAAAATAATTTTAAGTGCCACTGTGAACATCATGTTCTAAGTTTATATTACTTAAACCTCTGGAGCATATTCAGTTCATGGCTGCCATGTAACTTAAATCCTTTAGATGAGTCTTCTTATTTCTTTGCAGGTAAACATAAAACACCATGGACGACCTGCTTCATCGCATTTATGGCCATTTGGAAAAAGTGCTTTTTTACTCAACCATCCTCTCTGTGCTGCAAGATCTCCTAGTCCTGTCACCCGGGTCGTGCCTTAACTTGGCCATGGTGGTCACATCTGTGTGCAAGGAGGGGGGAAAGGAGCTGTGATCACGAGCAGACAAGCCGTCCATCTCCTCCCATCTGCTGCAGGAGGGACGCGTGGGCACGCAGGGCTGGTCGCTGCCACAGGTACGTGGGCTCTCCTGTCTTTAATATGTGTTTATCCACAAACCCTCACCCAAATGAAACCTCCCCAGCAGATGCTCCCATGGACTAGCAGTAACTTTTTGGGTGTTAGTGGGAAGTCAAGTGAGTGAACAGGAGAACAAATCATAGAAACATTATGGTTGGAAGATTCTTCAAGATCATCAAGTCCAACCGTAAACCTGATTGCAGCTCTGCAGAAGAGCCCCAGATCTGTGTGGCAAATATCTGCCCTGGATATGCAAGGCCACCTTCCCCTTGGGCAAGTAGGACACCTGGGACAGCTGGTAGCAGGATTGGGCCCTGTGGGAAGAGCAAAGTTGTTTGCTTAGGAACATAAGGCCCTTGGGAGGGCAGTGGAGACTTGTATTATG
>JAVCKT010097928.1:0-11202 GCA_032273925.1 Rhynchotus rufescens
GGAGGTTGTGGAGTCTCCTTCTCTGGAGGTCTTCAAAACCCGTCTGGATGCCACCCTGTGCCACATGCTCTAGGTGTACCTGCTTGAGCAGGAAGGTTGGACTTGATGATCTCTAGAGGTCCCTTCCAACCTTAAAGGTTCTGTGATTCTGTGATTCGGTGATTCTGTAATATAGTCATACCTTGGCAATATTTCTGTTCAGCATAGAAAAGGAAGAAGGAACTTGGGTTTTTTGGGTTTTTTTTTTTTTTTTTGCAATTAGTTTTTATTTTCAGGAAGTAATCAGTATTCTCTCATTAGAGCAGTTCTGTTCTGCTAGTATTCTTCTTCTGGGACACATAAACTTCTCTGTCAGCTGTGCTAAGTGTGGTCAGCCTCATCATAGCAGTAGAAGCCATCAAAGGCAGAAAGAAGCTCATACTCCCTCACCTTAAAATCAACTATTTCCTTTGTACTTACAGAGAGATCTCCCAGAGCTAGTGCTGTCTCCCAGCTAGAACTTTTCGTTTTGCTTCCTAAGATACACAACAATAACACCAAAGGTGAGCCCAGCAACCACCTCTGCTACTAAAGGGGCAGAGCTTGGACTGTAGCGGCAGCAATTTCAACCTGATTTGGCAACATCTGAGAGTCATCCTAAAAGTAGGATTTTTTTTCAAATAAACCATATAATATCTAAAAAACAAGGAGTTTTCTTGGTTCCACTCCTTCACAGAGATCGTTTTACACTGCTCAGCCAGGCTTAGCCTCAACCAATAAAACGTGCAAGCAGGATGCTAAAGCGTATATTTAGAAATGACAAAAAGCATGCAATTGAATCACAACATGCTAGTTAGGAACAGTCAGTAAAGAAGCTTGTATAGAATTAGGACTGACTTCTCTGTAGCAGGTAAGAAGTAAATCTTGTACCATCTTTTCTGCATTGAATGGCATTCTGGAATAGACGGGTAAAAATTCAATTTTTTTTTTTGAGTGAAATATAGGGGCTAGTAAAATAATCAAAGCAGTACAACTAGGTTGCCTCTTTCTAAAGGTTGCCACTAAATCTGATAGCCTTTCCTTGTCACTGTATAGCTAGATAGATAGCTAGCTTGCTGGCTAAGATGAACTATATTCATCTCTGTTTTGGCAAGGCTAAATAAGTTGTAGTATTATAAAAGTTGTCTGGGGATGCATGGATGGAGGGACTACCATTGACATTTTAATATGTGAAAGCCATGGAAAGCAGTTGGAATTCAAGCTAGCTGGATTTTCCTGGTAAAAAAATCAGTAGTGATGTAATTAACAATGATGACATTTAAATGTTCGTCTTTATGTCTCAAGCTTAACAGCCCAGTGAAATGAATGGGCCTGATCATGACTTTCAGAGTTATGGTTTCAGGTTGCCCATAGAGTCATTAAAACAATATTCCACTGAGTTTGCTTAGTTCACACTTTCAAGGTTATCTGCCACCACAAGTAATGGAGATCATATGCATGAAGCCCCTCTGTGCCATAGCTCCTGCTTCTAAACCACTGCCTTAGCTAAGCTAACCTGCTGTTGCATTTGCTGTTCCTGGTTAAGCTGCTGTTTCATAAATGTTTGTATACAATGCACATCCTTTACAGATATTGTTTCTTTTATTTTGCCTTAAGCTAAAACCTACACAGTGAAAAAATTCCATGCTACAGCTCAGACTATCCAATTGCATATTTTTTTTATGTTGCTAATACAGATTTTCAATAATGCAAAAATAATACAGTCCTCCAGTAGAGGGGATGACAATACCCTCCTGGGTTTTTATGTATATATTTTTAATGAAAATGTATGGTTTTTTGGAAAAAGAAGATGGGGAAGACACGTTACTTAATGCAGGAACATAAAATCACATAATTGCTGTTATTGCTGTTGCTTTCCAGCACAATGAAGGAGTAGGTACTAATGCTTATTTCTTGTCCTTTCAGCCAAAATGTCACTAGCCACAATCATTCCTGAATAAATTAATCATATTTGGCCATATGTTTTCTAATGATAACCACATTGATAGCAGCTGCTGTAGGTCAAAGATATAAAAAATAAACAAAAAATGCATAACTGTTAAAAAGATGAAAGGTTCCTGTAATTATAGACCTCTGTTAGGGTGCAAAGCCTGGAATCTACTGACAATATAATATTTTCAATGTATGAGGAAAAAATGAATTTCTGTGTCATTTTAAGAAGGCATGCACATACCAATAATTCTGCATTAGCTTGCTTAGATGAGGGGAAATCAACCAACATACTATAAACTCCATCTTCCAAGTACACTAATAGAAAATATGTGTATACACAGACAGATAGAAATGCCTGGTAAAAGTGGAATAGCACTCAGCCTGACATTTGTACCTTATGGACTTGATTCAGAATATCCTGACAATAAGTTCAAACAGTTTTAATACATTTTATTTCAGAGGAGTTTCTCATGAATCATGCAAATTAGTCACATGTTACATGTTACTTATCAGGTTGCGATGAATCACTTATGAATTTAATTACTCATAATTACATTTGGCAGTGATTTTTTTCATGAAATACTTTTTCTCTAGCTTCTTTCCATTTTGATACTCAGAGACCTTTTTTTTCTAAGGATTGCCTTATGCTTTGAAATGTATTCAGTCTAAAGGCGAATTGTAAGTGGGTGGAGATATTTTAGAGTTAGAGGATGCAGAAAAATAACATTTTTCTCTTTGGTAGAAAAAATGAGTAAATCGAACTGCCACACCACAGATGAGATATGAAAAGGTAGGTATTGTAAGAAAAACCTTCTGCTATGATAAATTATATTCTTTGTACTGCAAAACATGATATATAAATTAATAAGGCTTGTTTAACAATGAGTGTTTAACTATGATAGTGAAAAATTAGCATTTACTTTGTTGGAAAACTGTAAATACAAATTCAAAGAGATTGTAAAATACCTGTAAGCGTAGGATGTGAAAAAATATCTCTACAAATAGTAATTCAAAGCTCAACAGAGGTTATATCTTGCAAAAGTAAGAACCAATTTTCTTCTGCTTACTGTTTCTGCATGCTCTCTTTCATCTCAGACTGGACACAAGTCACCTTCCTGTTGGTTTTACAAAATGGCAGTAAAGACCTTGTCAGGACTATCAAGTAAAGATAAGCATTTTTCACAAAATTCAAAACATGCCATGAGTATCGCTGCTTTCATACTGAACAAATTTTGAATTCATGCTACTTTGTCATTCAGAGCAGTAATTTAATAGTTTTCATAGCAATGAGCATTTTTCCTCTTTGAGGAATGAAACAGAAACACAAGGCCAAACTTTCAGTGTGCCCTCAGTAAGAAATGCATTTTCATGTCTGAAATCTTTCAGACATAGCTGAAGTTACTTAAACATCGAAGTATTTGATTTACAGATGCAATCAGGTACCTGCATACACAAGTGATTGTAACTGCAGGTGTTAGATTTGGGACTGAAATTCTGTCTCAAAGCGCACCAAATAATTATTGCAGAAAATATTTAGGGAATTTATGTGGGTTCATTAAGCAAGTAAGCTTTGACATTTTTTATTCTGTCAGTGTCTGACACTCTTTAAATCTGTAGATAGCCTTCCTGTGGATCTGTGCTGTCATATCCTCCCTTGCACTACTTTCAGAAGTAGAAGAGTAAATACAGGATCATTTGCTCTATTACAAATGCATCATTGAATCTGTGTAGTTTGTGCACATAGTTCAGTTGCAAGCTTGTATGAATGAAGGGTAAGTTTGCTTGTTTGTTCATTTGTTCTGGTGACAAGATTAGACCTACACATAAAAAATGTGTCAGTGAGGCCCTCACTCCCTTCCTCTCATCCAGACTTCAGTAACATCAGTGAAACCATTTCTACCGACATTGATGGCTTCAGGTAAGACCTTAGGAATTGAGCCTGATGTTTTCAATCTATCTCAGTGTGTTCTAATTCCACCCTTAAAAAAAGCATGTTTACCAGGACTTAAAATCCTGTTTTCTCCTTATGCTGTCCTTTTACCTGCCCTTTCAATGTGCTTGTAAGAAGATAATCAATACATGTGAAAGAAAAAATAATGGGAGAGCTTGTACTTCCAATTGTTTTTCATGGAACAGATTGACATTACCAGGCCACTCTGCAATTCTGTACCCAAAGATACCGATCATAAGAGCTTACATCATCTCATCTGCATATATAAATTGAAAAAATATATATAAATTACTAAGGGAAAACATTCAGACAGTGTGTAGCTGGTGTATTCACTGCATTCCTTCCCTACAAGAATACTAAAAATCTTTGCCTGTTTTCCTGCTCTGATTATAAACCAGAAAAGGAGAAGAACCACAATCAGTACCTGAAAGAAAAATTACCTGTCACTTATACTGCTCTAAAATAAAGGAGAATCAGGAGATTCTGAATGAGGACATAGCAAGGTCCTCTAATGACTTTCTCAGTAACACCACAATTGCCTGCAAAGGCAGGGGACATGGACTAGTATTCTCTTTCCAGAACCTGTCAGCAGATGCATGGTAAGTGCACAGATAATGCTCCACTCACATCTCTTGACCAGGGAAATTTTGTGCTGTTCCTGGAATCTGAGCTACCTTCTAGCATTTTTGTGTTGTCTAGATCAGAGTAGGACCATCACAGTGCTGGGGAGATCGGTGAGGTTAAAAGTATGTTGAAGGAAATTTTATCTACTGTTTCTCCACAATCTCAAGGTTTTAAATGGATGTGGAAAACTGACCTCTAGAGAAAAAAAAATGAAAACATCTTTTTTTTTATGGACCCAATTGAAAGTTCAGTAGAAATAGTACACTGCAATAATGTATAAAAGAGATTTTAGTATTTCATTTAATTTTCTCTGGCAATAATTTTGTTCTTTCTATCTTACCTGAATTTTATCTCGATTAAGATAATAGATATTATAACCTTCTTTAACAAGAATGCTGTCTAGTTCATTCAATTTAGCCTGGCAATTTTCCAGATCATTAAAGATATTTTCATCCTTAAATATTGGCTATAACACAGTCTTTACTGTGTCTAGCTGAAAGCTAGGGGTATATGTCATATGTTTTCCTTTCATTACTTTCCTAGAGGATGTGTGTTGGTAAAATTCATTAATAGGGCTACAAATGCTGTACTTAATTGCCTGGATTCCAGTGAGCGTAAAGAAAAGCATTCACCAGACAATATTGGAAGCAAGGACAGAAAATAAATAAATAAACCAGGCAAAAATGCAAATGAATTAATCAAGTGAGTTGGAGGGTAACAAGAATTTTAATCAGCTCCTCAAGAAGATGAAGATTTCTGGGAAAAAACAACACTGAAGAAGCTTATTCAGATGGGTGGGTAGAATGGCTAAGACTTTAAGGACTGGATCTGCTCAGGCTTTTTTTTTTTTTTTCCTGGTTTTAAGGCATGATCAACCCTGTCTTAAGAAAGGACTGCCTTTTCCTTTGGGGAGAAATGGCAGCCTTACACAAAACAAAGTTCTGGGCATGTGGAGGTGGATGAGGTAACGTTTAATAGCTACTGGGCTTTAACAATTTCAACCATTAATTCTTGAATCACACCACAGATCATCAACAGGATAATCAGAAAGATTTCTACCTACATCGGCAGGCCTTGGGCCAGGCTTCAAGCAAAGTGTGAATGTATGACTGGCAACAGCAAGCAAACAAGGACTTTGCTTCAAGCTTCAACCGTTATCTGGGAGGTAAATGTTCTACATTTACCAGTCTGCTATGATTCCAGTTGGAAATCTGCAAACATAACTGTACTTATTAATATCATAAGATAAGGGTAATTAAAATGGAAATTAGAATAGAAGACAAATGTGGCTAGAGGGATGATAGCCAATTAACATATAGAGATTGGCTAGGTTATTGCTGTGTCAGAATATGATGCCAAGTGAGGCATATTAAAAGGGTTCAAGTGCCAAAATTACAAAGAAGGCATAGATTCAAAAACTAAAGCAAAAAAAGATAAATATTAAGACAAAAATTTAATATTTTGGTAGATTGGGAATTGAGAAACCACCTATATTGTTTTTTGGTTTTTTTTAAACAATTAAAATGATTATGTAAAATTCCAGAATTACAACAAAAGGAAAAGACCAGAACCTGTTAGAAACAAATTCCTGCTTTTGATCCTTCTCCAGAACAGAGGATTCTGTGTTGGAAGGAGCAATAATAGCAACATCACAACCAGTCATTTTTTGACTGCAATGTGATTTTATGTGGATCTCTCCTTTTCCCTGTTCATCCCTTGGCACTTTCCACTGTGATGACCAGAGGTGTATAACTCTTGAAAAACCAGCACAATTGGTTTTCAGAATTTGGTATGGAGAGCAAATCTTTTCAGAGCATATGGAGAGCAAATCTTTTCAGAGCATCCCTCACTAGCATTTAAAGAGAAAGGTAAAGCACATCAGAGACAGATCAGTACTAAAGAATCTGTCTTCTTTTATATTGTCACATTAAACTTTTTGAACATTCCTATACACCTTCAATATCCAAACTGTAAGTACCAAAACATGCCATCCTTTCTTCTGCTGTGGGGTTCCCCTCCCTTTCCATTGGGAAATAACAAAACTGCTACCAGATCTGAAGATGCAGACAACACCTTTCTCTCTGTAGCTACTGTGCCATGATAGAGACAAGTTCCTGATTATTTTTGGCTTTTGGAAAAAAAGACAGCTACATAGCTGCCTACCAAATAGCAGCAACACACAGCAAAAAGAAGAGCAAAAACTCTAAGAGTTGTCATGTATTAACAGGTTGTGACACAACCTTGGCATGTGCTAAGGAGGCAAAGGAAACTTGGGAAGCTTGGAATGTTTACCTTGCAGTCACAGAAACATTTTTTCTTGTCTGTCATCACTGCTGTTGAATACTTGCCTGAAGGAAACCAAATGGTTTGTAGTGCTTCTGTACAAATATCATGTACAAAGACAGTGTGCCTGTCAGCATCACTGGGGCAAGATGGTCCCACTCTCCAGGGTCAGTTGAAAATGTTCTACTCAGTAAGTTTTGGATGGCAAAATCCAGAGAGAGAGTACTGTGAATCCTGTGGGTAAAAAAAAAAAAAGTGATAAATAAATAAATAAATAAATAAATAAATAAATAAATTCTTCCTGAAAGAATGTCTCTTAATAAAGAAACACTGTCTTGTGGTTGTCAGAAAGCACAGAGAGGATGCTGCAAATGCATGAATAGCAATATCAAGAACATCAAGCGATGCTGCTGTTCAGCTGATCCTAATCAGGAAAACTAGACAGGAAGATGCTTGCAAACATGTTACTACTTTCCACTGTGTTTGGCATTATTACTGGAACTTGTGAGTATATTTAGTGATTGCTGCAATATGATGTTGCCAGTATTGGCCACATTTTCCACTCCTCAGGAAAAGGTGTTGTGGCTAAGCATTAGAGTTCTTGTGAAATTTAGTATTTCATTGGCCCTACTATTAAAAAATATTGGTGAAATACATCCTTTTCTTCAACCTTCCCTTGGAAAAATGTTTTTTTTTCAGTCATATGACAGATAAACTCTTTTTCCACAAGGACTTCAAATTAGATTTGAAGAAACAGAAAGGACCCAATTCTTCATAAACAGGTAGTTAGAACCTTTTGTCTTCTGTTCAAAATGTAATAGAGTCAGAGAAGCATTTTAAAGAGCATTTAGATGAAAAGAGGAAGAACAAATTATCTGCAAAGCCTTCATCTCTGATGGAAGAAGGTATGTATCTCAGCTTGGAGTGACTGCAAGAAGAATTCCTCTTGGCTTTTAAATGAATGACTAATTTGTCTGTGACACAGTTTCACATGGTAGTTTGATGTAAGAGGTAAATATTTGTGACACAGTGTAAAAGCATTGTTGGGTTCTTTTTTTACAATAGTTTCAATCAGGAGTAAATCCTTTCTCACAAGAAAGCCTCTTGCTCTATATTATGCTGTGTTACTAAAAATACATGATATATGCATTATGATGCACGATGCAGGAGCACACAATGTCTGGACAAAAAAGTGAAATTGTTCTTTAGGATTATGAGAAAAGTGGAGTTCTTTTATTTCAAAACAAAAAATGTCAGCTACATCCTTCAATGAGAAATCTACATATGGATCTAGAGAAGTTCTTTTTCTGTAGATTTTATCTATCTGAGGGATTTGATAGTATTTTAATCAAGTACTTAATTAAAGATAAAGGAAACTTGAAACAATATTCAATGGGGAAAATGCTAAAAGTAGTTGTATACTTGGTAGGAATATAGGGAGATAATTGACCATTAGCTACCAAAATAAAAGAAGTTCACAAAGGTTAAAAGACACTGGGAGCAAAGCTGATGGCAATGTAATTACTCAAAATTGTTATGATTTTTATGGGCCTGAAGAAGAATTATGTGGAAATATTGCTGCAGCTGGTGAATCTCAGAAAGCAGCTGAGGAACAAAAGCAAGAGACATTGCCAAATGACTTCCCTGAGAGCCATCATGTAGTTGGTTACAATGGAAATGTACTTTACAAGAGACCAAGGTTGCTTAGATTGCCCTTGCAGCTCTACAGATACTTTTCAGTCTGGAAAAAGTATTGGGCATAAAAGCATTCACTTTGGTTGTATTTTACCCTGGAATGAAAAAAGAAGAAGGAAAAAACTGTCTTTTCTCCCCTTCTCAGCCTCCCTGAAATGGCCCCAGTTCTTGGCTGCAGCCTGATCGTATAGCAACCAGATGTTGTTTGCCAGGAAATGGAAGCTAAGCACTTCACAGGCAACCCACAGCTGCTGGGGTGGTCTGGTGGACAGTGGCTGAGACATTACCAGATACTGCTCTGCTTTCAGGTTTACTACTGATTTGTCAGGGGCAAATCATTTCCTACTGTCTACCATCCTTGCTGCCGTTGGGCTGCTGGTGAAGACTGAAAGCTAATCAAGGAGGGATCACCATCCTCTCTACCTGATTTTACACTGCAAAAAAATCAGGTCCAATGAAGCCTTCTATCAGTCTAATGTGTCTTTACAACATTTATTTTTTCAAGATAAGCTACTGAAAGTGTCCTTTCCACCAGAGGAAGGTGCATGAGAAAAGCATGGATTTCAATTGATTTTTATTCTGATTTACACCACTTCCATGGGAGCCTGGGCAGAGGAGAAGACAGAGACAGGGTCAGAAATTAATAGTTTTGTGGTTATATTCACTATTTTACCTCAGTAAAATATTAAATATTTCATTTTACGTTGACTTTAATTTCTGTATCCACCTATGCACCATGGTGCCTGACAGAGCTTGCAGCAAAACCACTGCTCCTTTTTTCCCCAATGAGCCTAGCTTTCCCAATAGAATATATTTCCTAGGTGCATCAGTTTCCCCTTGATGTTAAATTGCTCTGTTGTATTCCCAAATTCCCATCTGAAGTCAGAAGTGGGAATGAAAGAAAAGTGAAATACAAAACTCCACTCCATGGGCTAGATACTTTGATATTTCCAGCTTCCTTTAATTTCTAAGATTATTTAATTTTGAAAAAATCTCTTATTTTTTCCCTAGTCGTATTGAATCAGTTTTTTTATTTAAGTAAAATCATATTTTACCTAGGAATATTTGCCCATCCAGAGCAGAGAAGTGTAAGTGAAAGACTGAGATGGAGCATGGATAATAAGATCTGTATATATAGCATGGTATAAGCTGCTGTCACATATTGAGTACTGAGAAAATGTTGGCTGGAAGTGAACATCTTTTCTGTGCCGTGATATAATGTCTCTCCATCAAAAGGTAGGAATCATTGCTAATTCGTGGTTACTAGAAATAACTTGAATATTTTACTTATTTAAATTCAGTATTTTTATTATGCATTTTTCCTCAGTCATAATTACAGAATACAGAAAAGTTATGTAATAAAGTGAAGAATCAGGTCTTACAAAATGAAGACAATCAAAAGCTTCTTTAGGACAGATGCAGTTTCAGAAGTGATAAAATAATTATGTAAGTTCTTTCTTTACTGACAGACTAGATTTACCAGTATGCTATGGACATGTTGATCATCTCCAGCCACAAAAAAATAGCTGTAAACCCAGTTTAACCAGGCTGCAAAATCAAGTTTACAGCTGCTATGCATCACGAGAATGGCTCAGAGCAAGCATCCCATATCAGTGAACGTGGGCCTAATTGTACACTAATGAACTATGAAGTAGTTTAGCATGCAGTATTCACTTTGGCAGAAAGGAAAGGAATTCTTTATGTAGAGAGATGTGTTAGAATTTACACTGGCTTTGCTCGAGGGGAAAAATTCATTCTCTTTTATTCTGAATGGTTTATAATTAAGAAAAGCGTCAGAGAAATTATTCAAGGTTAGCAATTTAAAAGAACTTTAAGAACATATCTACTCTATCCAAATGTATTAGTAACTGCTCAGGCTGGAGTTACAACAAGTGAAACTCATAGTTTAATTATAAAATAACAGTCCAAAAAATCTGCTTATGTAAGCATGTGTTTCCATTAGGGAAGAAAAATCATTGCAGAAAAAAAAGATAAAAAGTTAATGTTGCAGATCACATTCTGTCTGTACAACTTCATTAATGCTGGATAACTATTCTGTACTTAGCAAGATGCTCATTGTAAAATCTGTTAAAACAGTTGAAATCAAGTCTGCTTAGTGTCTAGTTATCATAAAAAGACCAAAGCTTAGGGTGTTTTTAGGACATTGCTTTTCTTCTGTAAATAATGCTCATAATCTTAAGGTAATCGCTTTGCTGGGAATACAAAACTTCCAGGCACAGTTTCATAAACAGGGAAAGAAAAAAAAAAGGTACTCTATTGATGACTGGATTGATTTATTTATCATTTGTCATTTATTAAATGAATCATGCTTGCTTTGCAAGGAAAAGATGAGATAGGACAGCTCACATTTTCCTCCCCATGCCCCCCATCATTGAGTTTTCCATGGTGAAGACTCATGCATCACTCCTCTTTTCGGGTGCCTCCCAAAGCCGAGAGAGCTTTGGCCTGTCTGCTTGACTCACTTTTGGAGCTGAACTTTCCAAATTCGATCACAAAACCGCAGATCTCAACTTCACAGGACTGTGCCCATTCCTCCTAGGCCAGCTGCAAGCTGATGCAAGGTACATTTATATAATAATTGGTTTGCAGACGTCAGAGAGGTTTTGGGCAATCTGACTCAGCCCATAATCATGTAATCACTTAACAGAAGTGCTGTG